>JAUPMG010287251.1:0-17840 GCA_031762675.1 Pachysandra terminalis | reverse complement strand
AACATTTACCTATTTTTCAAACATCATTTCCATCAGTACATAGCGTTACACTTTGTTTTTCCGAATTTAACATCCACATAACTGTCCCTCGTATACACTTTTTTTTTGTTTTTTTTAACTTTTGCGGGATTGTTATTGTTGTTATATGATTTTTCATCACGTTTGGTCTTATTATATTTTTCTTTAACATCCTATGCATCGCACGGGTTTTTTGGTAATGACCCATGGTAGTCACAATTAGAAAAAAATATCTGTGCATTTGATAATTGAGAAATGTGTTGGAGCTCTGAATATGTGTAATATATTTTTTAATGCTTTTCTTTTCTGTTTTTATTTGTATTGTTCACTTTAACAAAAGGACTTACCAAAAAAAAAACACTTTAACAAAAGGTCTATTTATGAGTGTATGCACGTCTGTATCCATAGTGATTTGTTTTGTTGGTTAAATTGTGTCTAAATAATCAATTCGAAAAGACATGACATAAACGGTTTTAAATTACAAAAGAAAAAAAAAGAAAAGATTAACAATGTTAAAGTTTTTGAAGTCTATTTACTTATATTTAGAAATTTTATTTATACACACACATATATAAAATTTTATTTCTATCTTAAAATATTTATTAAATTAATAATTACAATATTATATTTTAAATTTAATTACAAATATCTTACTTTTAGAAAAACAAAAATTATATATTATTACATATCCGGGTTTTCTACTAGTATAGGTATATAAGATAGTGATTTTTCTGGAGAGAGATCTCGAGGTGACATCTGTTCTTTTTAATGTTTTGTTAGATTGACATGCGTCCTTCTCACATGACACACCAAGTCATGTTAGTATATTACTAAAATATTTAATTATATCAAAGATCAGTTATATTTTTAATAAAAAGAAAAAACGTTTTCTATTTAATGCTCATGGGTCATCCTAATACATCCTAATATATAACTTCATAAACAATTAATATGATAACTAATGTTATTGGAATCTTAAAACCGTTTAGTAAAACTAATTAAATGAATACATAATACATATACTCACCTCTTTGTATCTCTTTAAAGCCTAAAACTGGTTGACATGTTGCACTCTCTTTGAGTGCCATTCTCTTTTCCACATGTCCTCAAGTTACATGTGAGGAGTTTCTTCCTTGTAAAATTCATTGCTTTTATATGCATGTTAAGCTAAACATTTTCTCCGGAGATGTCAATGCTCTTGCTGTTTTCATTTTTCAGATCAAGCCATATATGGGTTGATCAGACCCACTCTCAAACAGTCTAGATGGCCTTGTCGATGCTGTCATGAGTTCAACTGCCATCACAGTCTCCAAAAACTACTACACCTATCACATTGAGTTAGATTTATATATAAAAGCAAGCACATTGCATATTGTGATTTTCACGGTAGTTTGATGTTAATTTCGTTTTGATTTATGATTGATTATTCTGATTAGGGGCATACACATTTTGATCATTATTATTTTTTTTTGGTAAATTTCCCTTAGAGGTGATGGTCTTAACAACCTTTTGATGCGGATTCAGGTTTGTGTTCTTTGATTTGTTCATATATTTTTTTCTGCACTAAAATCAAAATTAGCTAACCAAGTGTTTTTCTTGAGTGGAGTTTTCTGGGTTGTCGTTACTTGTGTTTAATTTGTTATGGTAATATAGCATGAACCAATCATATGACCTTGGCGTCTACTGTTCTCTATTTTTTTATTTTCTTTGTTATGTTATGTTCTAAGTTATTTATTTCGGTTTTGTAATCTGGAATTGATTTCTTCTTATGGTGATTTAAAACGAATTAAAACAAAATGCAGATGTGAAGATATGGGTATTGTCATGTGGTAAACAAAGAGCTACACTCAGTACGATCATGTATGCTATTTGTACAAGTGCAAACCCCATTACACTTATTTTACCTCCCAAAGCAATCCTTTTGCCAAGGAGGTATGTAACTAGAAACTTCTCCACCATTTCTCTCTCGATATCTATTTGTTTTTATATATATTTGTGCACGAAAAAGACAAAACCCATTTATACAGTAAGGCTTTACAATTCAATTTGCGGTTTGTTAATGATAATCAATGGGACTGAGCAAGCAACAAAGAGGGTGGGCACATCTGAAAGCTATGATTTCAACAAATGTCACACTGACCTATTTTTAAAATATATTTTTAATTAATTCTTTAGTAATTAATTGAAATCTACATTATAGATATGATTTTTATACCCTTCTTTGCAGTCTTTAAAATTTTAGATAATTCATTTAACATAATTTATTTTTTAATCTTTAGAAAGTGTCCTTATTTTCTAATTTATTTTCTATTTGTTCAATTGCGCCCCTCTTTTTTCCACTGGTTTGGTTAATTTCTATTTTTATAAGAACTATTTTAACTTTTCTATTGTTTTGATTTTGATTTGAATGAAATATTTAATTATAATTTTTGTCTCTTTATACTTTTCATTTTTTGAAAGTCATTTTATGATTTTTTCTTAAATTTAATTATTTGATAAAATCAATCATATTAATAATAACTTATAACTTTATTTCATTAAGATCTTTATTCACTTTTTCATATTCTATAAATTATCTTATAAATTAATTTTGATCTTATCCTATTTTTTATTCAAATGGTTTGGTTAATTTTGATTTTATAAAAACTATTATGACTTTTTTCATTTTCTATTGAAATATTTAGTTATTATTTTGTTTCTTTCTAATTTTTATATCAAATACAATTAGTAAAAAAATCGCTTTTAATTATTTATTCTTTGTGGTTTCTTCCAAAGCTACTGTTTGGGCAAATTGTTACTACTATTTTTATGTGGCTTTCTCATTTTCTAAATTTATTTCTATTTTTTCCAAATATAATTTAAATGTTTAGTTGCTATTTTCTTTTTTACGTTTTTTATGTGAAAATTGTTTCGTTATTGTTATTTTAAAATATTTAATATAATTATTTATGATAAAATAATTTTTAATTTAATATAAAAGGATTTTTTTCTTTTAAATAATTATATAAATTAATTTTGAAATTATCCTTTTTCATTTTTACTTATTTCTCGTGCATCGCACTATTTTCTGCTAGTATACCATATGGAGAATAACTGATTTTCTGCTGGTATAACATATATAGAAAAACTGAAAGACTCATACATGGCTGAAATAAAGGACATTAACAGTAAGTTATAACTACTACCCACTAACCCACTACTATCACATTTACATAACAACACAGAGAGTCGTATCAACTCTCGTGTCGATTCGACTCAGAAGCCCCAATGGATCCAATCTCCCTAGTTTTTTTCCCTCTTTTTGCACCAATTTTTCTCTTTATCCTCCCCCTTCTTGGACGCTCGGTCATCCTTTTGTAGCCTTTCTCTGATCATGATTTAAGGATTTGGCGAAGTTTCCTTTGACATCCCAACTCTCCCACCAAGAAGATTAACATCAAACTCCTCTTCTCCTAATCTGTTTTCACATCCCAGCCAAGGAGAAACTCTTTGTTACGATTCCAATCGATTGCATTAGCTGTTAGAGGTTGCATCGGTTACATAGGTTGCTGCATATTTACTTCATAGTTGTCCTTATCTTTTAGGTTGAATTTATCTTCTGTTATTAGGAGTTATTCTTGTAGTTATTTTCTGTTATTAGGAGTTATGCATCTATAAGTACTGTAATCATTCCAGCAGATATCAGAGAAGAATTATTCCTTTAGCTGTTAATTTAGTTTTATAGAGCTAGAGTTCCTATCATTCTGGTACCAGAGCTACCTTTTTTGGCATCATCATGGTAACCCCACCACCATCTGGATTTGAAAGAACCGTCCCTCACGGAATTGACGACATCAAAGCGGAGCTCTCTACCAACACCAAATACGTCAGCGAGTAGTCAACGAAGGTCGCTGAACTTACAGAGGCTGTTCTGAATATACAGGCTTCCCTTAGCACTCTTCCTGGACCACAAGTTGCAGAATCTAGTCACAAGCCAAGACAGCCACTGGAAAACCCTCCTATGCCTGTATCTCCTTTTTGTGGGTTCCAAGGACGGC
The DNA here is from genome assembly GCA_031762675.1 of Pachysandra terminalis. Lineage (NCBI taxonomy): Eukaryota > Viridiplantae > Streptophyta > Magnoliopsida > Buxales > Buxaceae > Pachysandra > Pachysandra terminalis. The sequence continues at coordinate 13,785 of JAUPMG010287251.1, read as the reverse complement.
CAATACGTATGGATTTTCCCACCTTTGACGGTAGTGATCCCAAAGGGTGGGTTTTTCGAGCACAACAGTTTCAACAACCCCATGGATTATCGCGGATGACCACATGTGGATATAGCGGCAGCACATCTCTTAGGCCATCCCATGGTACGTACCAGTGGTTGGCACGAACCGTGGGGTGTCCTATATGGGGAGCTTTCAGCTGCATCTTGTGCACTCGATTTGGAAGCATTGATGATGAAGATTTCGATGGTTCATTGGCTAAGCTTTGACAAACATCATTCGTCAGTGATTATCAGTCCCGTTTCAAATGATTAGCATATCGCAGATTGATTCTACCATAAGCATTCCTTATACGATGCTTCATATTTGGATTAAATAGCGACATTCAATCCGGTGTTAAATTGTTGAACCCAATGACACTCACTCATACGTATGCAATAGCTGAGCAGCAAGAAGAAACAGTCAATGCCATTGTTTTGACAATATCCCGATGCCATCCCATCCGTCCAATCCGTCCCCAAACCCAGCCAACACCTTCATCTACTTCAGCATTGCCGATTCCACCTGCAAAATGGACTAGTCAAACCAGTCCAACCCTAACTGGCTCTAGTAACTTGCCACAAGGTGTACGTAGACTTAGTGTCACTGAGCAGTAGGAAAGAAGGCTCCAGGGCCTATGCTTTAATTGTGATGAACAATTCCGCCCCGGGCATCGTTGTAAGCAGCCTGAATTACTTCTTCTCGAGATGGGAGATAGTGATGGTTTAATTGCTGAACCAGAACCAGATCCTGAAGACACTACCTTGGAGGTCTCTCTAAATGCCATTGCGGGTACACAATGATCCAAAACCATGAGACTTAAGGGACACATTCATAAGAAGCCGATGACCATATTGATTGATTCGGGATCGAATCACAACTTCCTTCATCCTTGAGTTGCTAAGCACTGTGAATTAGTCATCACTCGATCAAATCCTCTTAGTGTCACTATGGCTAATGGAAGCAAGGTGCAAAGTCCAGGATATTGCAACCAGGTGACATTATTCCTACAAGGACATTCATTTACTTTTGATTTTTTTCTACTACCCGTGTGCGGTTATGAAGTCGTTCTTAGTGCGGAATGACTACGATCCCTTGGTGTTATCACTTGCGATTTTAGTTAATTAACAATGGGCTTTCAACATGGCCAATGTTTTGTCACTCTTAAGGGCATCTCTTCTTCATTTGACACTATCAATGATAATGGGGAATTCCATCACCTCCTCTTACACTAAAGACAAGGGTTTTACGTCTGCTTCTTGCACTCTCTCATTGATCAAGAGCCAAGATTGGATCCTTCAATTCTCTCAATACTAAACAGATTCGCAGAATTATTTGAGGAGCCTTATGGATTTCCTTCCCGCCGTAGCCATGACCACCGTATTCCACTGCTACCCGGTAGTTCACCCACAAATGTCAGACCCTACAGATACCCACATTTCCAAAAAAATGAGATTGAGAAATTGATTCGAGAAATACGTGAAGTGGGCATTATGCAACCTAGTACCAATCCATTCTCGTCACCAGTTCTATTAGTAAAAAAGAATGATTGGTCATGACGAATGTGTGTCGATTATCGCGCCCTTAGCAACATTACGGTAAAGGATCGATACCCAATTCCAGTAATTGACGAGCTCTTAGACGAATTAGATGGAGCATCTATCTTCTCAAAGCTTGATTTGCGATCTGGATATCATCAAATTCGCATCACCGATGCAGATGTATCAAAGACAACTTTTCGCATGCATGAAGGCCACTACGAGTTCCTTGTCATGCCCTTTGGCCTATCAAATGCAACAACTTTTTAGAATCTTATGAATGAGGTTTTTCATCCCTTCCTTCGATAATTTGTGTTGGTATTCTTTGTCGGTATTCTTGTTTATGGTCAAGACCTGTAGTCTCATATTGACCATCTTACTATGGTGTTCCAACTACTCCGACAACATCAATTGTATGTCAGAAGATCCAAGTGCTGTTTTGCCAAAGAATCTGTGGAATACTTGGGGAATATTATCTCAAAGCATGGGGTTCAAGTGGACCCGTAAAAAATAGAAGCTATGAAGCAATGGCCGAAACCCAACTCTCTAAAATCCTTGCGTGGGTTCCTTGGACTCACAGGTTACTACAAAAAAATTGTTAAGGATTATGGAAAGATTGTAGCCCCACTCAATCACATGTTACAAAAAGAATCCTTTACTTGGTCTCCACAAGAAGAAGCTACATTTGAGGCCTTGAAATTGGCCTTATCTTCAACGCTTACCTTGGCCTTACAAGATTTCTCTCGTGAGTTTGCATTGGAGTGTGACGCATCAAGATTGGGCATTGGAGCTGTGTTGACTCAAGGGGGCCAACCCATTACTTATTTTAGCAAGTCTCTAGCTGACAGGCATCTTAGCTTGTCAATCTATGACAAGGAGATGATGGTCATTGTTATTGTTGTATCAAAATGGCGTCCTTACTTACTTGGATGACATTTTAGGATTCTCATTGATCATTGCACCTTGCAGTATTTTATGGAGCAATGACTCACTACAATGGAGTAGCAAAAGTTTCTTACCAAGCTTCATGGGTTTGATTATGAGATCGTTTAGCGTAAGGGGAAGGAAAATGTTACAACCGATGCACTTTCTCGTCTATCGGAAGAGGTGTTACTTCATGCTATAACGTCACCTATTTTTTCTGCTATTGATGACATACGTCATGAAAGTCAGCATGATATTGGACTCAAGGCCATCATTCAACGACTCAGTATGGATCCTTCTTCATTTAAGCATTATTTGGTTGAAAATGGAACTCTTCGCTACAAGGGTCGATTAGTCATACCGTCTTCTTCACCGTGGTGTCACAAAAGTTTACACGAGTTTCATGCCTCACTAGTTGGGGGCCATTCTGGGTCCCTTCCCACCTACAAATGAGTCTCAAACAATTTCTATTGGAAAGGAATAAAAAGGGCAACCAAGAAATTTGTTGCTGAATGTCACGTATGTCAACGTGTTAAGTATGAAGCATTGGCACCACCAGGACTTTTGCAGCTCCTATCCATTCCTACTGAGATATGGACAAATGTGTCAATGGATTTCATTAATGGACTTCCTCTTTCGGCTCATAAGACTACCATTATGGTTGCTGTGGATCGTCTCAGCAAATATGCTCACTTTACCCCAATAAGCCACCCCTATACGACCTCGGTCATAGCTGAATTGTTCATCCGAGATGTGGCTAAGTTGCACGGGATGCCAAGGTCAATTGTAAGTGATCGTGATCCCGTCTTTATTAGTCATTTTTGGGATGCCTACTTTAAGTTACAAGGTACTGCATTATGTACAAGTTCAGCCTATCATTCGTTGTCAGACGGACAAACAAAGGTGGTTAACTGGTACATCGAGCAATATCTTCGATGTTTTACAGGTCATCATCCTAACCAATAGACTAAGTATCTTCCTTGGACTGAATTCTGGTACAATACTGTAAGGACCCAAACCTAATACACTAAATGTATAATTGCTGAGAATTAAGATAGTAAATAATATGCGGTATATGTGGGTGATATCATAATTTAATAAGGGTAATTAGGGCAACTAGTTGACCATATGAAACATTTGGTTAGTTATGAAATAAGTATTGGAAGATAGGGGTTAATTGGTAATTAATAGAATCCTTGAGGGAAATAAATTAGAGCATTGGACTTTCTTTGATATGTACATATGATGATTGGGGCTTACTAGTAATTAGAAAGACCATTGGGGAAAAAGATGAATTTGGAACTTTGTTTGCTAATAGGATTATGAGAGATGCATGGGGTGGATGTAATGGAAGAGAAATCTTCCATTATTACTTCCTTACCCTCTCCTTTGACTTGGATGGAAAATAGGATAAACTAAAAGAAGGAGAAGCCCTAACCTTGCTGACCCCTTGTGTTTTGAGAATGGAGATGGAGGAAAATAGGAGAGAAAACCAATAGAAAGGAAACCCTAAGCCCAGTCGTACCAAGAAGAAAGAAAAAGAAAAGAAACTGAAGAAGAGTGTTTGGAAAAGATGAAGGAGTAGAAGAGGACAATGGGAAAAGAAAGAAAGAAGAATCAATGGAGGAACAAGAAGATGGAGGAAGATACTTGGATCTGGATCACAACGAGAGGAGAAGGTAAGTCACATTTTCTGTATAGTCTGGTTAAGGTATTATTGAGTGTTGATTTCATTTGTTTGATTGTAAACTAATAATAGAGCTGGTTTGGATTTGAATACCTTAGGGTTTGATGTTTAATCGATTGATCAAATGATTTGCATATGCTTGATTGTTTGGTTGCCTCATGGATGAATAAGATGGATTTCGTGATCATTAGGAATAACCCCAAATTAGATGTGGGATCTGTATCCCGAGATCTTGAAACCCAGAAACATAGAATACAGTGGGCCTGGTCGGTACCCACCGGTACAATGGTAAGGGTACCGACAGGGCCTTAAAAGAAATGTAAATAACCCCTTTGGTATCCACTGGTACACCGATAAGGGTACTGACGGAGGCCACACCTGCAGACTTGAACCTATGGGTTGGTTTTCGATTTGTATTGATTGGGAATTGGTCCCACCGTGGTTTGACAATGTACTAGGGTCAACATATGACCTAATAAACCTAGACCTAATAGTATTTGCATATTATGACCATAAAGACCTAAATCTAGTCGTACTTAGTCACCTTGGGTAATGCCATATGATTAGTTGGGTTGGGGTACTCCAAGAGTTTGAGAACAAGTCTTAGTGAGTCAAGGGTGGAAGGATGACTCTAACCATACCTATGAGAAACACCCTTTGAGCCTTATGGTATTCCCCACACCATTGATTAGATTGCCAAATTGACCTCAATTACCTTGTACAAATAAGTGCAGAGTAACTGGAATTAGTGGGTTGGATAGTGATGTGGACTTGTATGGTATGCATTAGCATTTGGTTTACGATCTTGAGGTTGATCCTTGTCATCAACGCGAGGTTCCATTATAGTTTGTAACCATCACTCACCCTTGAACTTGAATATATTGACATTGGTATAATCTAAATTGATAGTTAGAACTGTAAATTAATTGTGCAGTAAAAATAGTACCTAGAAAATTTATGATGGTTTTCAACCGGATTATCCTTGTGAATGGGCACATGGATAGTTTCTATTGGTGATTATCATTTGGTTCCTAGTTAATAAAGCATTACATTCTAGGCTTATGTAATTGTTAAGTGTGCCCAGGAGGTGGTGAATATAGAGGGTGGAATCCCGTAAGTGTTATTCACTCTAAATCTAGCATTGTTTGGAATTTCTAAATAGGATTGATGATGTTCCTCACCATGGGTTAGCGCCTAAAATGACGAGGGGACTTCCGTCAGTTCCTAGCGGCAATGCCCGAAATATTTTTATTGAATTGGAAGAATGAGGGGCACTTAATTGGTTACATGAGTTTAGATCATCATTCATATCATACTTGCATTCTTGTTTGAGCATCCGCATGTTATCATATTACATTGCATATCATTATCATATTGTAACACATTATGGCTAGACTTGATTCATCTTGTATGATTGATTTGGTTCTGTTTTGAGTATCATTTACTTAGTAATATCTTATGAGGATGGATGACATATAGGGTAATGCATTTTACTTTTATACTTAGGATAAGTGCCTCCCACCTAGGGATTTGGGCTACTAGTTTTGGGGCGTGACAAACACTTCCTATCACAGCTTCATTAAAAAGTCCCCTTTTCAAGCTATTCATGGGCAGTTGCCTCCCCGAATTGAGTCTTACGTCCCTGGATCCACTAGTGTTCACACAGTTGATATTGTATTACGGGAACGAGATCAACTTCTCAAGTTTTTGCGCGATATTCTCACCATAGCTCAAAGTCGAATGAAAGTGCAAGCAGATCATCATCGTACTGAGCGTATATTTAATGTTGTTGAGTGGGTCTTCCTCAAGCTTCATCTATACCGCCAACATTCTTTGAAGCATAATGTTCTCCATAAGCTAAGTCCACGCTATTATGGACCGTATAAGGTCCAAGATCGTATTGGCTCCGTTGCTTACAAACTTGACCTTCCAGATGGCTCTTGACTTCATCCAATTTTTCATGTATCTCTTCTCAAGAAAAGAGTTGGTGATTCAGTTCCTACAAGCACAGTTCTTCCGCCTATCTTGATTTGGGTTCACACGAATGGCGTCCTCTCAAAATCTTAGATCGTGCAGCAAAATCGGGTTGTTACAAAGGTGCTTTTTCATTGGGAGAGTCAATCAGCTAAAGACACTACATGGGAGCTCTATGATGACTTTGTGATACGATTTCCTGATTTCGTGATGTGAGGACAAGTCACCAATCAATTGAGGAATATTGTTACGATTCCAATCGATTGCATTAGTTGTTAGAGGTTGCATTGGTTACATAGGTCGCTGCATATTTACTTCATAGTTATCCTTATCTTTTAGGCTGAATTTATCTTCTGTTATTAGGAGTTATTCTTGTAGTTATCTTCAGTTATTAGGAGTTATCCTTGAAGGCTAACGTAGGAGTCATGCATCTGTAAGTACTGTAATCATTCCAGCAAAAATCAGAGAAGAATTATTCCTTTAGTTGTTAATTTAGTTTCATAGAACTAGAGTTCCTATCACTCTTCCCCTTTTTTCCCTCTTCTATTTCTTTTTTATCCAAAGAATTTCCATTATTTATTTGTTTTTTCTTTATCTTTTTTTTTAAAGCCTAATCTAACTAAAATACATCCTAATTTTAATTAGTCTCCCACCTAATTTGGTCTCCTAAAGAATCTTAAAAATAATCCTAATCTAAACACCTCATATTTATCCTCTCATTATCCAAAATTCCCATGATTTTTAATTTTAATTATCTAAAATCCAATTAATCTATTTTTCTTATTCCAAATTTCATTTATTAAATACCAACATACCCCTATCATCATCGATTTCGGAATTTAATCAAATTTCAGTCATTTGAAGGATTTTGCAGGAAAAGATCAATTCCAGAGTCGAAACATTTTTCTGATGTTCAAAAGTCCTGAATTTGGCCTAAAACAATATCAAGGGAAAAACGGTTATTTTTCCTCCATTGAGGGTATTTCGATAATTTCATATATTTTTAGGATTTCAATGAGAATTTTGACTCAAATGAACTTGGGATTGAGAGTGATGATGGGGGATGGAAAGATGCCAAGCTCAAGCCTCCAAAAGCTGCAAAGATCGAAAAAATCATTCTCGTGCAAATTGGGATGTCTACACATACGAGTTTAGATTATTTTCTAATAGAATTTTATATATTATCGATTAAAAGTGGTATTAAGTTTATTGCAATTGTGATGATTATATATCATGGCCTATGGTTTGGTGTATTTATTATCTAATAAATAAGGGATTAATATTATTGTTTAATCCTAGATAATGATGCAAAATTAATTATGTACTTTGTATATGAGATGTTAATTAAATGTGCATTTTTTAATTGTAATGAAATGGATTCTAAGAGTACAGTAGTTAACCTAAATAAAGGGGGGAAATTGGATGGTAAGAACTATAACATCTGGTATAGGAAAATCCAATATCTCCTAGATGTGTCTGAAGTCCTAGAGACTTTGATACATAGCTTAGGCTAATTTGAGGAGGGAATCACTTACCAACACCGTAGAGATATGGAAGCCTATCAGGCTTAGGCTAAGAAAGATCATTTTGCACGCTTTACTATGCTGAACAGCATGCACAATGATCTCACTGGTGAATTCGAGGCATATAAGACTATACAAGAAATGTGGAACGCACTGACACTCGCCGTCACTGGTACCTCAATTACTAGACTGCGTGCACTGACGATAAAATTTGAGACCTACAAGTTGGAGCCAAACGTTAGTATGGTTGAGCATCTTAAGAAGATGTCGTCTATGATACGTGATTTGAAAGCTGTTGAGAATAGCCTAACTGATGAGCAACAGATTATTGTTGTTTTGAGAGCCCTACCTAATTCGTGGGAGCACATGAAGCTCACCACGATGCACAATGAGAACATTAAAACATTTACTATTTTGATGCGTCATTTTAATCTCGAGTTAGAGCGTCAGATCGCCAGGTCTAATAGCATTGCATTCTTGACCGAACCAACGAAGTACAAGAAAACTTGGTCTAGGCGCAAGCGCAAGGGTAAGTCATCCCAACATGGAGATACAATTGACAAAGCACCTAAGACAGAGACAGGTACCAAGTTCCCTAGAGGGGAGCGTGGAGGAAAGAGAGACTTGTCCAAAGTGATCTTCTACAGTTGTCCAAAGCGCAAGGGTAAGGCACCCCATTAGAACACTAAGGCTCTCAACCTCTTCTGGGTTTAAGTTCTTGGACTCGGGTTCAAATGAATCATCCCAGGTAGGAGCCATTTCCCATATTTTGAATGGGCAATTGGGTGCGATATGGCCAAAACCATCATAGTTATAGTACTTAGCATCCTTTGATTTTCCTTTATTAGTTTTTACTTTATTCTTATCAAAGGAATATTTTCTCAACTTTGCTTTATCTTTACCCTTAATGTGTTTGAGGAAGTTCTTATCTAATTTAGCCAACTCTTCTACTCCTTCACTCTTAGATTTAGATTTTACTTTTTCTTTATTCTTAGATTTAGAAGATTTAAAGGCAATTGATTTATTTTTAATGTTTGAAGCAAAGTGAAATTCAAAGGTTTCTAAGGACCCAACAAGTTCTTCAATTTTTATGGTGTCTATGTCTCTACATTTCTCAATTGAGGTTACTTTGAGCGATTTTAGAATTTTTCTTAAAACTTTAGCTTCCGAAATCGTTTCTCCCAATCCTCTCATCGAATTAACAATGTCACTCAACCTAGTATAGAAATGCATAAAATCTTCATGTTCATCCATATTAAGGTTTTCAAATTGAGTGGTGAGGAGGTGGAGTTTAGATCTATTTGTGGTTGTGATCCGTTCATGGGTCATCTCTACAATGTCCCATGATTATTGTTTGGTTGTCCATGTATTTTATTTTAGGACAACTTATACTTTGATCCACGGAGTTTCTATCACTTACATTTAGACCTCTTGAAGTTTGTTAAACTACAATAACACCCCTTTTACTTTAATGTCGGTTACAAATTCCCTTTATTGTGAGTTGACGTTTAAATTATTGCTTACGTGGTAAAGAATGTGTAAATATATGCCTATTGTACCCCTCATATTATATTAGGTCTAAAGTACCCTTCTCTGTGTTTTTTTGATACACCTATTTTGTTCCTTGGACAATTACGTAACGTTCTTTCATCTTCTTCTTTGGCCATCTCTGTAGCCGGAGGCCCGGTGGTGAATCCGTAATAGGATCAGTTCGGGGTCAAACAAGGTCGATGGTGGTGGTGTGATATTGCTGTGTGTGTGGGGGTTCAAGTGAAGGTGGATGTTCTGTTCGGATTGGGGCTGGAAGTGCTTGATTGCTACTGCGATGATGATGCTTCAGGTGGTTTGATTGCTGCGGCAATGGTTGCTGCAGTTGGATGGTTTCAGATGGGTCAAATGGGGAGAGTGAATTGGCTTTGTGGTTTTTCTGGTTTGTGGGTGAAGAGTTGGGACGATGGTTGTTAGAAGTTTTGGGTTGGATTGGGTGGAGCTGTTTGGTGAGGGATGATGATGTTGGGGTTCGAATGGTATTGGTTCTGTTGGGTTTGAAGAAATGGAGGAATAGGTGATGGGGGTGGAGACTGGTGAATGAACTGAATTCGAAGAAGGGAACAGTGGGTTTTAGGTGAGGGATTAAGTACAAAAAAAATGAAAAAAACAGGGGATTACGGGTTGAAGAGAAGTTGGCTTTGGGTTGATGGGGTTTGAGACATGAGGTGGAGAGGGAAAAGAGGGGGTTGCAGGTTGGGTTCGTTGGTGGTTAGTTGCAGGTTTTTAGAGGGAGGTAGAGTTAAGGGTGGAGTTTGAGGAAAAAGAAGAAGACTAATCAGACGAATCAAAGGGAGAGAGTTATCGGATTCGGGTGTGCTAGTTAGGAGGTTTGCTACGCCGAAAAATGGGTGGTCGTCGCCATCGACGCCGCCTCCGTCGGAGAGAGTTGCATAGCGAACCCAGTTAACTACCGACGGAATACTTGCCAGCAAAACCGTCACGTTCAATCTGATTTAAGAAGATGAAGTTGGAGTATTTCTTCCTCGATTAGGTTTTAAGGTTCTAGAAAAGTAAGACAGATCCTCTTTAGTCGTGAGACAAAGAGGGGCATTTTAGACTTCAATTTTTTATAACTTATTTAAGAGTAATTAGATTTGTTATTAAAGGCAAATCAGTTCATGATTCATTGTGATTAAAGACCCCTTTCAAGTTTAAAAAAAAGGTGTCAATGTAATTTAACAAATCTCAAAGAGTCTAAGTGCAAGTGGAAGAAACTTCATAGGGTCAAAGTATAATTTTCCCTTTATTTTTCGTTCTTGAGGTGAGATAGAACGAACAATGGCATTCAAAGTCATGGCATCAGCCAAATCCCGGCTTCGTTGCACATCGGACCATAACTGGTATTCCATGGCCTTCGATGGTTTTAACACCATCATTCTCCACTACAAGAATGGGAGGTGACCAACTTCTTAGAATAGATAATCAAATTGATTCATTAAGGATCTTGAAAAAGGTCCTCATCCTAGATATCTAGTAGGCATAATTTTATCCATCAAAGGAGGTTGAGTTACGGCTTGTCCATCTATTCGAGACATCTTTTTAGCTTGTGTTGGATAACTCTTGGTTGTTAAACCGTATTAGAGTGACCCGCTTTCATACAATTGAAAGTGCACATCCAAAGGGGGCACAAGATGAAGCACAAGCTATGGAGATGTCCTAGAGAGGGTGGTTAAGATAATCTTAAAAGTTATTTTAATTATGCGGATTATTTCTTTTATGCTTGCTTGATATTATTTACCAATAATTCTAATCACAAACAAAGCATGATCAATTGCATATCAAGGATATGATATTCCTATCTAGCATACATGTCTAATTAATTAAGCAAATATAAATATAAAGCATGAGAGACAAGAGATAATCAATTTATATTAGTTCGGTCCAAATGACCTACGTCCACTCCAGAGAGCACCACCTTTTGTCTCTAGATTTAACTAACGTGGGTTTTCAATAGGTTCACCTTTAACCCTTACACTTGTAGGTTTTATATATCGGTTCACCTAGTAACCACTCAATTTTGTACCTAAGAAATTGAGAAACCTTCCTTAGGTTTTGTTAAGGTGCTTCGGTCACTAATTCTTACATCCACTATACATATATTTAACAATGAAAAAAAAATGGAACGCTTGCCTTGAGATTTGACTATGTTGTGTTCCATGTGCTTGAACTTGTCTTCAAGCTTTGGCCTCCTTAGATCTTGCTCCTTGAGCCTGTTGATGTTCCAATGAAGTGGTGAGCCAAGGTTAAGGGAGGTCCTATCTCTAGGAAGTATTTAGGGTATGACTATGGGTTCATTCAAATCCTAGAGATATGAGGGTTTACACTTCATACTCCAATAATGAGGTTTGAATGCTCAATGATCTCCTATTAACATTTAGAGTAGTTCGAGAAGTATTTTTGGCAGCCTAAAGCGTGTAATTAATTTTTTCTAAAAATCTCTCTAAAACCCCTCATCAACTAGCTTTGGATTTCTCACTATCTTATCCAAGATAGAAATTTTTCGACATTGCGTTGTCCTATTAAAGCTTCTTGGTCTTGGAGGAAGATACTCGGGGTTTGGCCTCTAGCTCGGCGCTTTAATTTTCATCATATTGTTACTGGAGAAGCTGCTATTTCTCTTTGGAAAGATTGGTGGCTTGGTTACAGACCTTTATGTGAACTAATTTCTCCTCGACAAGTCTATACTCAACGGTTGCATTGGGAGGACAAGGTTAGTGTTCTAATTGACAATCATAGTTGGAACCAACCTCTTACTGATAGTACCACTCTTCAGAACTGCTGGAACCTCCTCCATGCGACTCCATTATACTCTTATGCTGAGGCTGATCAGAATATTTAGACTGGGTGTAAGGATGAAAATTATTCTCTTACGGACACGTGGAAACCATCAAATTGTCTGGATCCGTGTGGTATGGCATAAACTGGTATGGTTTGCTAACTCCATTCCTAAACATTCCTTCATTTCATGGCTTGCTATAGATGGACATTTATCTACCAAAGATAGGCTCGTCAGATTCGGTATCATCTCCAGCAATAGGTGTGTTCTTTGCAATGCTGCTGAGGAGTCTCATACCTTTTCTTCACGTGTTATGTTTCTATGGAGATATGGAAGTCCATACTTATATTATGTGGTTACAATAGAGGTGTTCTTGACTGGTATCAAGAAATTGATTGGTGTTCTATGAGATTCACTGGGAAGAATGTGATGATGTGGGTGTGCCAGCTATCCTTTTGTGCTACAGTTTATCATATATGAAAGGAACGCAATGCCAGAATTTTCAGGAATGACTTCTTGCCTATTCTGAAAATTGTGCAAGATATCAAAGGGGATGTAATTTGTAGAACTATGGGCAGTTTCCTTGAGTGTGAGGACTTGTCTTCCATGAGGGAATTTTGCTGTAGATGGAACCTTAATGTTAAGTTCCATCACTCCTCTCCTACTTGGGTCAAATGGAAGCCTCTCCCTCTTGGGTTCCTTGTCTTAAACACTGATGGTGCGCTCCAAAGCCATGGGACTGATTCGGGGGGATTGTTCCGTGATACTTGTGGTAACTGTCATCTTGCTTTTGCAATTGGTAGAATGCCTAAATCTGTTCTTTTCATGAGCTGGAGGCCATCTCTATTGGGTTGGATATAGCGATTGATCGAAATCATGATTGCTTGGAGATTCAATCGGACTCAAGCATTGTTGTTGACCTCCTCGTGAATTCAGCTACTCAACCTTGGGAACTCAAAGAAATAATTCATGGTATCAAGACTAGGTTGGGTATGTTACGACTCTTTCACATATCCTATGTGGCCAGTGAGTGTAACCAAGCTGCGGATTTCTTAGCATCTTACTCTGTTGTTCTCGACGTATTATCTATATTTACTCAAGATAACCTACCTAATGGCTTGTTAAGCATCATTGCCAATGATGCTAGTGGGAAGCTATACCCAAGGATGTAATCCCCCCCCCCCCTCCCCCTACACTTTCTCCTTTCCTTTTTTATTTATATTACTTAACTTTCCAAAAAAAAAAAAAACTAGCTTTGGAAATGGACTTTATTTATAGAGAATTTTCCAAACGGATAGTTCTTTGGGGTTAACTGAAGATCCCCAACGGCTATATTGAGTTGCCAATGACTCTATTTTACCAATTAATTGAGTCAAAATATTGATCTTCAATTAGTCGAGGGCAAGGGTCCAGAAACCATAGTGTTGGATTTCATGTATCACGTGATTCTATTGGCATTATTGGCAAACAAGAATATGTTATGAAATTATCTTTCTATTTTATGATTGTAGATTTTCATTTAGTATATTGGCTTTCCTATTTCATGCTAATGGTTTAACAATTGTCATATCCTCGAAGATTATGTTAGTAGAATCATGAAGATATTCTCTTTCTATTTAGTGATTGGAGAATTGAGAAATTCACGTTCTATTAGAGATTTTTCGTTGGTATATTTGCTTTCTAATAATATGCTCTTGATTGAACAGCTGTCATATATTCTAAAGATTTTGTTGCTAGAATCTTGGAGAATCTCTGTGATATTTCAAATTAGAA
>JAUPMG010287231.1:0-17841 GCA_031762675.1 Pachysandra terminalis | reverse complement strand
TCACGCTTCACACAAGTAATAGTATGAGACAAAGCTCAAACAATATGGCACAACCATATGCAAGTTCGGGTATCAATTCCCTTTTCTAAAACTCCCATAATACCGTCTAATCCTCCACTGTCGGCGGGTCCCATTGGTGGACCGACATCCTCACCGATAGGGTCTAATAGACTCTTGTCGGTGGGTGCCGTCAGTTCCACTGACCACCCACCGACCAAGGTCTAACAGGGTCTCCTCGGTGGGTGTTGTCGGTTCCACTGATCACCCACTGACCAAATCTCAAATTTCAGTTTATAAATCCATCGGCGGGTCCGTCGGTAGACCGACGACCCATCGACAAAATCTCAAATTTCAGTTTATAAATCCGTTGGCGGGTTCTGTCGGTACCACTGACGACTCACTGACCAACCCAGGGTAAAAGTTCACACCCATTGGCGAGTCCGTCGGTGGCACCGACGACCCACTGACTGAGGTCCAAGGTCTAAGGTCACTTTCATCGGCGGGTCCATCGGTGTCACCGACGTATCCACCGATGGTCGTCGGTAGGTGCCGTCGGCGGACCGACCGCCCACCGACCAACATGCCAAAACTGTTAGTCACTGTTGGTGGGTTGTCGGTGGACCGACTTACCCACCGACAGGGTCGCACTGTATCTGATTTCGTTGGCGGGTTTCGTCAGCGCACCAACGCACCCGCTGACAGGTGCGATTTTGGGGTTTTTGCCCTAGTTCGCCCATCATTTGGGTTTTTGCAATCCTCTCCACCTAGGTTACATTTCTGGGTCAAATTAGGTCTAAAAAGGAGTTAATAACAGGGGAAAACATATCCATACAATTAATCAACAACAACCTCATAATTTGCACAAGAAATTCTAAAGAAAACACCAAGAACCCAATCCGAAACAACCATTTTAACCTAGAACATGAACTATCAACATTAAACTACCAAACATAATTATCACAACAGAATTTGATGCTTATGAACATTCAAACCATCAGCAAAAATGCAAGAATCCATTCATGTACAATGAACCATGGGAAAATCCCAAGAAACACATCACAAGTGTACACAATACACTTACTTGAACAGCAATGCTGCTCTCTTCTTGGACGAAAGTTTGTTGGGCTCGAGCTTGAGAATTCTCCAGCCTTGGTCTTCTTCTCCCTTGAAGCTTCTTCCTCCTCTCCCCTTCTCTCTCAGCCAAAGTCTCAAGAAGAAATGAGGCTAGGGTTTGAAGACTTTGTCTTTAAACCCTATCCTCAAAACCTAATAGATCTGGACCCTCCACTAGCCTTTGGATGGGAGAACAGATCTCAACCATCCAAGCTCATTAAAGGAGCAAGGCTATGGTGTGGGTTAGAACACACAACAAGGGTGCACCAAAAAGAAGAGTTGGTCACAAGAATTGACCAACAACCACCAAAAACAAGGAAAATTACCGAAACGCCCAAAGAAAACGAAATTTTCCGGGGCATTACAGCCAACCAGCATGAAATGCCAACCTGTCCTGCTCCGTTTCGTAATCAGATGGATAAACTAGATCTTCATCATCATCAGCTGTTGGTGGATTTAATGGCTGCGCGAATCTATGCCTGATCTCCTCCTCTCTATCCTTCTTATCTCTCCTCGAAGTCACACTCTCATTTAGATGGTGTTTCATTTGCCTCGACCTTAGGAGGTACCGTAAGACGGTTTGCAACATTTTTGTACCCTCCAACCAAATGCTGCTTCAACCATGAAACACCCCCACTCTTTCTCACTTGGTTACAGTAGTTGCAAATTGACGTGTTTTTATCATTGAAGTATGACACTCCATGACTCCAACTAATGTCTTGTCTTTTGTTTGCCATTGTACTTTATGCGTACCAAAGTACACTAATAATCTGCAAAATATATCAAAAACGCATAGAAAAAATATAAGAAACAATAGCAAAGCATTTATAATGTCATTTTAATTTTTTTAGAATTTTTTTTATTTTATCGTTTTTTAAAATTTTTTTAAATTATTAAAAGAAAAACTTAAAGGCAGATTATATCTAGCTTATGCATTAGTAATGCTAAAAGAAGTCATTCTAAATTTTTAATATGCTTTAATAATTTTTACAAAATTTAAATGTATTTTTTAAATTAAATAATGATTAAATATTTATTTATTTTTTTCATAAAATAAAACTAATGACACCTATCTATAGATCAGGTGTCTTTTCATGATATATATTATTTGCAAGCACTGTGAATAAATTTAAAGGCATCAAAAGTAAAAAAAAAAATACATGGTTTTTTTAATTTTTTAATTCTTTTTTTTGATTTTTAAAAAGAAATTTTATTTAATTTTTTTAAAAAAAAAGAAAAAAGAACGACACCCATCAATAGATTGGGTGTCATTACATGATATATATTATTTGCAAGCAATATAAAATAGTTTAAAGCCATCAAAACTAAAAAAATTCAGTTTTTACCTTCAACGGGTTGAGTCGCACGTTAAATCTCCAATCTTCTTCTCCAAGCCTCTCCAATCTTCTCCAAACCACGCTAGATTTGTGTTTTATACACAAATCTAGATGATAGTTGAAAAAAAACAAATTTAATTGATTTTTGGTGAAAAAAGGGGGAGATTATGCTGTGGGGGAAATGTCGATTGAAATGATCGACATTTCCCCCCTTTTATCACGACATTCGCACGTGTCTAGCAACACGTGCGGAATTTTCCTTTGAAGTGGCGACATGTTGTCAACATCAGGGAAAATCGACATAGCTCGATATCCCCTAGTTTTTCGTGTAGCCCAAGTCAAAAAAGGCGACATTTCGTGACATATCGTCGACATTTAGAACCTTGCTTTAATGGTAGTATCAAAGATAAATAGTGGGACAAGAACAGGTGGAAAAATAAATAGATTCAGAATAGTCCTCTCTTCACAAACACTCTCCCTTTGAATGCTTAGGATCAAGTTTAGAAAGAAACCCCTTTTGAATGTGGACAAAACAAACACATCCAAACACTTCATGTTCACTTCGATAAGTTTTTAAACCAAAGCATGTATCCCCCACCCCCCCCCTCCAATAATCAGATCGGAAAATTTTCATGTTAGTATAACTGAATACTAATCATGTCATAAAAGTTCGTAAAGATGAAAAGCACTTCGTCTTTAGATTCATAAGATATTTCCAAGTACTTCAGGTATCCACAAAAGTAATAAAAAAATGATGGCTGGAAAGAGTAGTGGGTGATGGACCCTAAACATTGGAATGAACGATATGGAGCTGCATTTTTATTTGAATTTAAAGTACATGAAACTTACAATGCGTTCACAGATTTCACACTTAAATGTAGACTTTAAAGAGAAATGTTCTAACCTATAGTGCCAAAGCATAAGTCGCTCTTTATTACCATGACTAGACAGTCTAGACTAATTACTTGTACTACTTGACTGATGTGTTTTTGAATGAGCTGAAAATGTCTCCAGGAGATACAATCCAATAGATTTTCAACCACTACCAATCATCTTCCTCGAATGCATGTCCTGAAAAAACAAATAGTAGGGTAAAAGTTCACTACAAATCAATGATTTGTAATGAGATTTGGGTTGGGGCATGTAAAGTAGAGGAAAGATATAATTGGGGATGAAGAGGGACATCTCTTTTTAGGAGATTCATTTACAACTTTGAATTTTTTTTTTCATACCTGAACAGATGGTATAAGTTGAAACAACTGAGGAGTTACCCGTCCTATGGTCTGAAGCACGAGAATCAATCATCCACCACAGAGAAGAAGAGTGGAAAGCAGAGGCATATATACCTGTGTGAGCATATGCAGAGAAGTGGATTGGTTCTCCAACTGGGATATCTTATGATGTAGGTGATCCAACTCATTCTCAGAAATGGGGACTATCTTAGAAGTTGCAGCCGAACTGGATGAGTCATGAGATACAGCCTGTGAACTCGTAAAATAGTCAGTAGGTGCAGGACTCTCTGCACTAGAGGCAATGTGAGCAGCAGGCATGTTCCTCTTAGGATTATATCTCATTGGCCAACTAATAAGATCCCAACATTTCTTTCTGTTATGCCTCTACCACAATGAGTTCACTGCAGTTTTCCTTGTTCTGCTAAACTTTTTGATCCTCTTTGGATTATACGTCGTTGGTCGACTAATAAGATCCCAACATTGCTCCCTTTTATACCTCGTCTTACCACAAATGAGTTCACTTCAGTTTGTCCTTGTTCTTGCTAAACTTTATGTTGCCTCCCTTGGGTCCATTGCTTGATGCTAGTGTTGATATCTCAATAACTGGGGCATTAGATTACTGATTTGTTGTAAAGAGGCTAAGCGGCTCTCTTCACTTTGAACATGGGCACAGACTTGGTTCAAAGTGTGAAGTTTTTATGATCCAAGAATTTGAACTCGGATGAACTCAAACTCTGAGTTGAGGCCACCAAGAAACTCAAAGGTGTCTTCGCTCTACTTTTTTCCTGTAGGACACTGCATCCATTGTACACACAGGTTCATAAGGAACATAGTAAATCCAATTCCTTCCATATACATCTAAAAGAAGCCAAGTTACTCAAGAGTGCTTCTCCCACTGATAATGATGGAAAGTAATTACCTCAATTGGTTGATTCTTGCTAAGTTCTTGACTTGCCAGTAAGTTTGGGAGGCCACAACCCAAATGGCTGCCACTGTCCTCAAACACATAACACCACTACTCACCTCAGGATCCGATCGAATTAATCAGTATTGACATAACAGAGAGATTATAACCTCCCACTTTTCATGAAGTGGATCACTTGGGGCTGGTTCTTTCATCTTCCCAGTAAGATACCCAAGCTGACATCTTCCTCTTACGTACATCTTCAATGCTTGCGACTATTAAAAGTAATTTTGCCCATTCAATTGACAGACTTCATGGGTATTTTCCCTATTCAAGGAGGAAGCCCAAGTACTTTAGAAGCCCCTGCATTGGATGAGCTTACTTCTGTACAATTATTGGTAGACATATTAGCAGTCTTGAAAATAAGTGTTCACAGCACAAAAAATCACAATACTCTTTACTCAAAAATAGCAACCTGGGATCTTGTACACACCAAATACACCTCAAAACACTAAACAAACAAATGGCTGTAAGTACTTGAAATTGACATAGACCTAAAAAACTGCAAGATAACCCTAAAAAGCCATGCTTAGGGTTGTGATTGTGTGACTGAAAATTATGCACCAGCGCCTTCAACCTGAAAAACTTATCAACAAAAATAATTCTGCTATATGCTTCATAAGAAAGCATCTTGAATAGAGCCAAATCCACATACAAAAATCAGA
This sequence comes from Pachysandra terminalis, assembly GCA_031762675.1. NCBI lineage: Eukaryota > Viridiplantae > Streptophyta > Magnoliopsida > Buxales > Buxaceae > Pachysandra > Pachysandra terminalis. Next base: position 12,530 of record JAUPMG010287231.1, on the reverse strand, counting down.
TCCGAAATGTCACGTCCCAATTGATATGCAGCAAGTCAATACTTACTGTGTTTCTTAATCAATTGGGATCAAAACATCACAACAGTTGAACAACCCCCAAAAAATCCGACAAATACACTATACTTTTGTTCTTACCAGAGAAAGTTGGATTCAAGATGCAGATCTGACCTTCCAGAAGAAGCGATCAATGGTGCAGGTCCTTCCATGATGTCAAGGGTAGTCTACACTTTTTGCATGGTGAGTTGATTTTCTACATCTGATGTATTAGGGTTTGTTTGAGAGGAGGGACAGGAGGAGAAGATAGAGAGAAGGAGAAGAGAAAGAGAAGAAAGGGTTAACGGAAAAGAGAAGAAAGGTTTCACATGTCATTGTGATCACACCCCATATTGATGCTTTTATTATCTCCTAGATGCATTTTATGTGCGACATAAATACCCTTGTAACAAATTTTACCTTGCTGAACTACTTATAGCATGTATTACAATACTTACTGATACTAGTAAAATGTCTGCGTAGTTTTTCTCTTTTCGATGTTTTCCTTTCATGAAATCTGTCTCTATTTTTGTTTTCCAACATATTTTATTATTTAGTCTTCCATAGAACTGCTTGTGCAGAAAAGAAAATTCTATATGTATGAAGTTGAATATTGGTCAATTGAGAAGTCCAAAGGATAAATATAGCTGAGATGTGGATGTTAAGATGGATGAGTGGAAAGACAAATACAGGTAAGGTATGTAATAAACTTGTCCAAGAAAGTCTAGAGGTAGCTCCAATGGGAGCTAAAACAAAGGAAAGTTGGTAGACCTATTGGGCATTTAAAAGAGGCGGCCTATGGAGATGCTTTTGTGAAGGTGCAAGCTGATGGCAATAGAAGGGCTAGGGGAAGGGGTATAGGATTTGTGTTGCAAACTCTTAACTAGTTGGTGTAACACCTTAGTTCATTGTATTCTTCCATCGAACTAGATTGCTTCCAATTACATACAATAGTAATAATAGGTAGATTTGCTTCAACTAAAGACGAAAGATTTAGCTTATTGAAATAAATCATTTGGGGAAACATTTTTAACCATGGCTTCAAATTAGGTATTGAAATGAATGTCACATTTAGAAAAATGAAATGTCTTCTAGAGATGTATTTAGATGCATGGATATGCCACAAATATCTATATCTATATCTATATATATATATATATATATTTGGGAGATTTTGGAAACATATAGAAATGTGTGAAAGCCAAGGTTTTAAATTTCGATTTCGCTAGACATTTCGCCATGGGGGTCATGGCTAAATTTCGCATAAATTTTGCATATTTCGCCGAAATTTCGGCGAAATGGGGAAATATCACCATTTCCCCACTTGGGGAACCGCCGAAATTTAAAACCATGGTGAAAACTCTAATTAAGATTTTATTAAATAAAAAAGTCAAAAGTGTGTAACAGGATGCAACGAAAAAGAATCCAGTGGATGACTTTTTCCTTTGAGTTTTGCTTGAAGAGAATTACAAGAAGTTGGTTAGTATGGAGAGATCAATTGGAAGAAAAAAAAAATCAGGAGTTATGGTTAAAATAAGGGTAAAAATTCCATATGTTTGCATGGTTTCAACTGAAGTCTTATTTTAGTAAGAAAATTATCGGTCAGCCTTCCTTAAAATTTGACCAAACATTCATAATTTTGGAATCAGTTCGCTGGAACCGTAACATTTTAAGGAAAAAAATGAAAAAATTTGTTTGATGTCTTGGATTTAATTAGTACAAGCTTGGAAGTCTACTACGTGACTGTCTTTTAGACTTAAATGTTCTCGATATTGTCACACTTTCCACTTCCAATCTACTTATTGGTTCAAATGATTGCTCCTTTGAATATCTCAGGAAGAAAACCCGAACTTTTTTTTATCAGCGAATCAAGGAGAGGAGCTTCTCATAGATTGAGAAAGCTACTCTAATTTTTTTTTTGTTGACTTCTCTTTAATGACCTGAAATCATGAATGCCATATGTGAATGCATCACTTTGATAATCTATTCGTGCATTTTATTAAGGTTAATTTGTTTCCTTTTAGATTTTTTTAGTGAAGATCTGTGAGAATCGAAAAAACCTAATTTTCAAAATTTTCTTCCTAGATTTACATGATGTAGGTTTAAAATTTATAAATTAACCTAAAAAAAAATTGAGTTCGTTGTACTTTAAACTTATGTAAAGTATTTCTTATACTTCTATTGTTGTTGAATTCATAATAATTAACCGAATTTAGTTTTTGATTTATGAACATTTCTCAAATTAAATTAAATTATTTAAGATAATAGACATATGAACCAAATAGTTTGTTTAATGTAACTTAATTATAATTTTCATTAAATAACTTTTACTAATTATAGAGAGTTTTGTGAGTAAAATTCGAATTGATAATGTCAATGCATGTTCTTACCTACTAGTAGTTCAATAATATACAAAATAAAGGTTTAAATAATGATGTGGTGTGACTAAACTTAAATTGTATCTTTCCAAAGCTAGACGTGATACTATTATTATTTAATATGGAATCCTGGTCAAAGCAACATTGGGCTGGTATCATGATGTACATATTTGCGAGTCTTTTTTCTTTATGAGTATATCTGTGAGCCTTCCTGTTTCCTAGCTAGCAACATAATGTGTTAACATCTCCAAATCAGATTGTAATGCTAGGTGGATATGAATTTATAACTTCCAGTTATTGTGTAGTACTATTATTTTTGGCGTTTGCATAATCTTTTGACTATTGTTATTTATTATGTATCAATATATAAAGTTTACCATTATAGCAGACTCAGGCTAATACTTGTTACTTGGTATGGTCTCATGCTTCCTCTCATAGAACTGTCTTTGGTCATGGTTTTGAATTTCCTTGAACATAGCCAAATTTCCCCTGTAATTTTCGGTTTCAAGGGTGACAGTTTCTCTGACAGTGATATTTCTATCAAATTTTCACAGAAAATATTGTGAAAAAGCGAAGTTTCCTTATTTCAAAGGTGCAAAATTTCCCTTAAAATTGAAATTCAAAATTCATGTTTTTTATATAATTAATTCTAAGTGTTGTTTAGTGATTACATTATCGATTTATAAAATTTCATATAAGAATTTGATCTTCTCTTTTTAATGCTTAAAACTTCCATGAATTTCCACAATTTTTTTAAAACTGATATTGACTTCCTAAATTTCTACGAATTAATTAAGCCCCCATAGGGATTGAAGTCTACAATAAAATTGACGTTTTAAACCTTGTTTGAGAGGTGTTTAAAGTTCTAGAGGAGTTGAGTTGAGGGACAAGGTCTTGTGGTTAAATAGCTCCATAATTGCATTTTTATAAGAAGTTTCAGAATGAGGGAAGATTTTGTGAAGGTGATATTGTAGTTTTGTTCAAAAAGTGCCTTTAAGAAAGTGCTAAGCAACCTTTATGACTCATTCTTTAAGAAGGGTCACAGGTATGAAAATTCTAGTCAGTTAATCCAGTTGGGAGCACTTACAAGATTTTATTGAAGGTGATGATGTATGTAACATGGATTCAGGCGCAGTTGTCGGATCTGAGTGTATCTAGGTATCAGACACGTCTAATTCCGATATCCTAGGCTAGGTGAACTCCATCCATATATTATATATTTTTAACATATTTAGGCTAAGTAGTACCAAATTTTGGTACTGCTATAGACAGTATCATTTTGTATACAATCAAAACTTAATAGGTTATATGATGAAGATATAGGAAGCATATGTTTAAAATAGATTTAATATCTGTTAGGAAAAAAGAAAACTGGACAAGGATCCAGTTTGCGTCGCATACTAATGTCATGACATATCAAATGCAAGTGCTTTGGGGTGGATAGAAGAGTCTATATGACATAGGTGGTTATGGAAGTATTTGTAAGATATCTTAAAGTATCTCTCATGCTTAGAGTGCCCTCGATAGGGATGTTTGATCCTAGATGGTGCTCTTATTGGTCATGAATGCATTGACTTGATAATCTGAATTGGCATTCTTTTATTTGAGATCGAATTTTCACCTGGTAGCAAATTGGTGAGATCCCTCTTGTCTATACACTCTTCCACATAACCCCTCCTCACGTACCAAGTGTTTCCCTTCCTGTGCCATATATATGTATATATAATATTAATGTCTTTCTGTCTAAAATCTCTAAAAAGAACTGAAAACTTCCAGCTGCAGGGATACACATGGAAAATTTCCAGAAAAGGGTACAAATGGGTCCTAAATAATGAAAGGGTTCTACGACAAAGTGGGCTTTGTATAGCATCTCTCAGAATAACTTCATACCCACCAAACAATTTTTTTTTTTCAAATTGTATATGGAACTCAGTATCTGAACAAGTTCAGTAAGAAAAGCTTAAGTTTGCCTTCTATGCTTCTAGTGTTATCAAAATTAAGGCTGTGAATGAATTGAATTGAGCCGAGCGCTGCCCATCTTTGTTCAGGATCATGAATCTTGAGCAAGGCTGAGGCTCTGCTTTGGCATGTTAACATTTTTTGGGCTCAGGCTCGCAACCATTTTCTATGCTCAGGCCTTGCTTGTTAAAGCTCAGCTCGGTCCAATAATCTTATTGGACCACATGAGCTTAAGGCCTATTAATTATAAATCTGAGTCCATGAATTGGTTATATAGAAGGTTAAATTAAAAAAAAATAAAAACTACGATATGTCATTTTCAAAACTCAGAAAATTTGTAATAAATTTATAAAATGTGAGTGAGCTGAGCCCACCCAAGCACGTCATTGGCTTTGTTAAGTAAATGAGCTTTCACTGAGCTCGCATTGAGCGCAAGCTTAGCTCATGTGAGATGAGCCTGAGCCTGAGCCGAGACAGCCCTAGTCAAAATGCCCAGGTGATACTAGGCGTTGGACATGGCTGATTGCATAGGCAGTCACTTGGGTGCCTACTTGTTCTGGTAGTGGATAAGGATGATCTTGTGTATTGAGTATTTGATATTTTAAGGTAAACAATCTGTGAAAGTAACATTATTGTAAACTGATTTTAATCAAATGCAATATTGTATAATAGTTTTATATTATAAAATGTCACCAGACTCACCACAATTAGCATAGAAATATTCAATGTTTTGGAGCTTTGTAGAAGATGTGGGGACGTGTAAAGGCCAATCAGGATAAAGGGTGGGTTAAGTGCTGACAGTTTTCAGTGGGTATAGCATTTCATAACCAATTCAAAATGATATTTATTTCCCTAGCACTATAAAAAAGTGTCCCGAGGGGTTTGTCCGGGCAAGGTATGACCTATCTCTGAAAACAAGCTTCGTACCTAGGTACTTGCCTTTAATGAAAATAGCTTTAGCTAAAGTTGCCTTTTGTCAAAAATCTTGTGGAACTGTTAGCAACCTATATATTACTGATAAGTTGAAGCTACTGACATTTTTGTTAAAATTGTTAAAATCATAATGAAAAAAAGAAGTGGAAAATTAGATTGGGCTGCGATCCATGTTTTGTTGTGCTATATTATCAGATCTATGCTGTGTGGGTTTTTATTGTCCACATGGTCCAGTCGCTTATGGAACTATGTGATCTACTAGATGTATCTTACCCTTGTCTTTTGGTCAAAATGACCATCCAAATATGTATCTAACCCTTATCTTTTTGGCAAGATGACCATCCAAAGTAGTATTAACATTAACATTTCTGTTGACATGAAATAAGGTAGTATCAACATTTAATAGTTGGAATATTTCCAAAGATCATTACTGGCAATTTACAATATTTATTTTTTACTTTTTTACTTTTTTACTTTTTATTTATTTTTTAGTGTTTAGATGAGTGCAATTGGTCTGATAGTTGGGCATGTTATAAGCATAAGTCAAAAAGTAGGGGTTTTTGAGGTGCTGTCGGCAAACTGTATGATCCTTTCAACAGTATTAGGTTTGGGAATCTCTAGTAGTTCTTTTGTAAGTATCCACAGTATAAATAAAAATGCCTATATCCTTGTTCCATTCACATCAGGAAATTAAGATTAGTGCCCCTTCATGTAACAAGCTTTGAGCTTGTTTTCTTTCCACTTTTTGCTTTTTTAATTTTTTATTATTATGATTATGATTATGATTATTTTTTTATACTTTTAGCTTTTTAACAAACATCATAGAGATTGGCATATTTATATCAGTTCAATCAAGTGAATGAAGGTTCAACTGTAACATATCGGTCAAGCCATAACATAGATGCAGGAAATTCATAAGGATTAGTAAGGCAGTCAGCTTCTGATAGTCATAACTTTCTGTCTAGATATTGATTGAGAAGGTGTTAGATGCATTAGGAATCCCTTACTATCTCAGAACTTGTCACAATTTCAACAAAAACAGGGTCCAAATTCTGGCTACATAGAAATTGACGACTTTTGGGATACTTTTGTTATTGGATTTCATTTTAAAGGTCTTGTGAGATTCCAGAAGTCGTGGCTTCAAGGGTATATGGGTTGAAGTTAGTTTATGACTTTTAATATTTTTTAATGGTTTAGATTAGATTAGAAGGTTGAAATTAGTTGGTCTGTAAGTTAGATTCTAGGGCTTCTTTTTTTATAGATTACAAGTAGTTAGCCTCTTTGAATTAGTAAATGAAAACCATTCTTCAGGGTTTTGAGTTGGACATTTTAGGTTTGCTTTGATTAGTAACCTGCAAAGGTTTTTCCTTGGTTTTCCATCTAAGAAACTCAGTGGACAGTGAATAAAGTATCTTCACCAACCATCTTCTAAGTGCATAGCAGGAGCAGATTCTTAAACTGCAACATATTTATACCACTAATGCAAAAATATGAATCATTATATGCATCTAAAAGTGGTTGGGAATTTGCTTTTTAGACACCGTGATCAATTTATTTCTGCTTTCAACAACAGTAATTTATATATATATGGCTTTAGAGGAATGGTAACTGAAAACTACTGTCCATTGGTTGATAAACAGTTATACACTGCTTGTGGTGGTAATGGTGAACATATCAGATTCACTCTATTGTGTTCCTTCACTTTGACTTCTCTGATGATAGGATATTCATCTAATCTTGCAGCCCTACCTGCATGAATCTCGACACTTGCATGCAGTAAGAAGAGCTAGGGCATTGAGTGGTCGGTTTCTCAATTCCAAGACTGATGAGAAACAACAGAATGATGGCACGTCATGTGACACAGCCTAGTGACAACTGCAAATCTGATGATACCCAGGACACTTGCTCAGACAGGGCGTCTTGAATGACTGGAATAGTCTGCCTGGAAATTAGTAGTACTCTGCCTGGAAGTTATGCGGCCCTGCTAACCTATGTTTCTCTCGCTATTGCTTATCCAAGAGGAAGATCAAGCCCCCCCACAACTAATTTCAGTAGTTTGTATATAGCTCTTTTGGTAGGTGAGTTCTAGTTAAGAAGCAACTGAAAGTAAAAGGTGTTTGAGCACAGATCATGGTATTTTGAGTCGGTAGGGATGAGTGAGTAACTAAACCTTGAAGAGTTGGCTGTAGAGGGGTTTGAGCCGAGTCGTATTGATTGTTTGGTTTCTTGTATGGTTCCGTAAAATCAGAATTTAGATTGATGGTAGTGATGTACACAAGCCATTTTATCTGAATTGTTATTTTGCAGGATAAATTAAGAGTGGAAGATCCAGTAAGCTATGATGTCAAAATGACGTGCCAATATCCACGTTGGCATGGAGCCTGGTGCACTCACAAGCCAATTACAGCTTAATTTCAGTCCATTCTGACCAAATTAATTCTTCCTTGTGCCGATAAAATTTACAAAATATAATGCATGTTTGGGTGTCCAGTCTTGAATTGGTAGTTATCAAGTAAACAAAAAATTTACAGGTTTGGACTTGGATATTTATTGGATTTTGCTCAATGTTGTATGAAACGGAAGTTTGGGCCTTAAGCGATCCCAATTTATTGGGTTATTAGGCCTTTTAGATGCAGGTAATATTCTGGTTCGTCAGTTTAGATAGGCCCCTTGTATCCTCATAATTTAGTAATATACTAGGCAAAACGCAGGTGTTATTAATAACGATTGACTTGTCACTGCCTAAAAGATTGATAATTACCGCATGCTTAAACAACAAATGGATTTTTTTGACATACAAATCTTTCCTTTTAAAAACAAAAAGCTGGGTACAAATACAAACGTGAACCTGATGAGCCGGCCGCATTATCATTACTTTGGAAATCAATGAAGGAAACTCAAAAGAATAGTAGTTGAAGTTGTTATTGTCATTACACGAATTAGGATTCCTAATCAAAGTCAAAAGGTACCTCTCTATTTGGGCAGTGGATCAATATGCGGGTGGTAAGTTTGTGCAGGTGGATGCGGGCGACTCTTTTAGTCCACCGCATTGTTAAAGTCTCAATTAATGTTCTCAGTGTCCGGTATATATATATATATATATATAAAAACAAAAAATTAAAAGCCTAAAAGTCTATTAGCATACTTGCAATATTGGGTTTAGGGTTTATGGTTTAATATTTAGGGTTTAAGATTTTAGGTTTAGGGTTTAATATTTAGGATTTAGGGCTTTAGTTTAGAATTTAGGGTTTAGGGTTTAGGATTTTAGGATTTAGGGTTTTAATTTTCTTTTTTAATTTATTTTTAGCAGTTGCATTGTGTTTTGTGAGTGTTCTTGTGAATAGTCACCAAGTATAATATTACTAATCGACGGGAACCTAAATAAACGAGTGACCGTATCCCGTATCTCGTCTCTAGAAGAACTAAAGAGCCAAGCTGGTGGACCGTCTAACACCGGTCGAACCTGGCTATGGGAGTTAATGGGTTAAGGAATTGGAACATGTCCAACCCCTAGGGCTCTAATTGAGATTATAACTGAACCTTCTGCAGGCTGCCTACATACCTAAACAGGGATCAAGTCAGACGTAGTTCAAGGTCTGGTAATTTTGGCAGAGGTCTCCCATTTTTTCATAATCCTCCCCCAGTTTCAAAGAAAGAGACTATTTATAGAGTTGGGAGAAAAGTTAACTGTAGTTAGAATTCCTAACTACCGTTTCGGACGGTGGTTAAAACGTTCATTTGGGGTAATACGCATCATGTACCCTAGTCTCTTAAGTGGACCAATAACGAGTTATTTGGATAATTACAGGTTTGCCACTAAGAAACCGTGACATGGCCTATAAACCTAATATTACCAAGTGTTGGCGAGCCTTATGACCCTCGCTATGGGCGTTGGTGATCAGTAGATTATCGTGGTAATGAAAGCTGTTTAGTCTTGACATCGTTGAGATTGTCTAGTCTTGACGCCATCGAGGCTACTAGTCTTAATACTTTCGAGGTCCTCAAATCTTAGTACTTTCGAGATTGTCTGACCTTCTACGTCGTCGAGGTTCCTTCTAGACGGTGGTATGTATCGCCTTCAACGTCGTTGAGCATCGCTCTAAACGGAGGTTGTATCGCTTTCAACGTCGTTGAGCCTCGCTCTAGACGGAGGTATCACGTCGTCGAGCCTCGCTCTAGACGGAGGTATCATCGTCTTACATCATCCAGGGCTGTCATTCCCCTTCGGGTGTAAATTCATATCGATGTGTTGACGTCTTACATCATCCAGGGCTGTCATTCCCCTTCGGGTGTAAATTCATATCGATGTGTCGATGTCTTACATCATTCAGGGTTGTTATTCTCCTTCGGGTGTAAATTAATACCGACATGTTCACCAAGACACATCTCTTTGGTAAACGTGAAACGCACCTCTAAGACTCTCAAGAACCCAAGGGGTTGTCCCATCGCAGGTGGGTGCTCTCTAGTATGACTTGAGAGGATGTCCCATCACAAGTGGGACTCTCAAGAACCCGAGGGGTTGTCCTATCACAGGTGGGTGCCTCGATTATGACTTGAGAAATATTTCTACAGCGGCATCCTGCTGTGAAGGGGTCTCGCATCCCGTTGCGGAGTACCTGTTGATATCATCTTCATTGCGTATTCATTGCAGTGTTGATCATCCTGTGATTTATGTAATGAAGGATCATCACAGTAGCACACTACCTTTTCCCTATATCTATGTCTTGGTCGTATATTCTTTGAACCGGTTCCTTGAACCGACCGTGGTTCTTCTTTAGGAAGTTCCTGAGGGTTATACCCATGACTATTAGTAGGGATCGTGCTACCTGTTGGTCATAGTCCTAACACGTGGCAGTTTGTTATTGGACTATCTGCCCTTACCATTTTTCATATTTACATTTCAGTCCCCCTGACCACGACGATTATCTTCAAGATATTAGCGTGGTCATGGTATAGTTTGACTTACATTGTCACCGCACGACGATCACTTTCCTTGAGCATTGATGCGACGTGGAGTATAGTGACGCATCTCTAAGTCGGCATTCCAGCGTGGAGTATTGGCATCCCACCTTGGAGTATAGGAACGCATCTATAAGTTGGCATCCCGCTATGGATATTATTAGCATGGTCATGTGGTAATATAATGCTCACCATCGGCGTACGTTGTTTGCCGCTAGGACCAATCCTCTAGTACTGGGATCTATTTTTGATCCTGCTCATTTTTTTATTCTTGGGCTTTGGTACATATACACTAGTCCCTACGGGACTTGATAATAATAAATCATAACAATAGTGCCTAGCGCCACCTTATCCACAGGATGGGGCTGCCTTTGACGTCCACTGCTCTTGGGGTTTGGCGATGGTAGTCGTAGTATCAGTTCCCACTGAATCTGATAATAATTGTTTAAGTCGATACATAAATAGCAATTTATTTTCTTGGTAATCATAAATCATAATCGCAGTGTCTGGCACCACTTCAGTGGCAGGATGGAGGTTGCCTTTGACACCCCTACTCTGAGGGGCTTGCGTTGGTAGGATTAGTCCCCTTGAGACTTAATATATTTGGTTTGACTAAAGTCAATAAATTTTGAATTTTCCTTGCGCCACTTCACTCGCAGGCAGAGGCCGCCTTTGACGCCCCCTCTGCTCCTGGGGCCTGGTGCTAGTAGGATCAGTCCCCTTGAGACTTAAAATATTAGTTTAACTAAAAAGTCAATAAATTTTGAATTTTCCTGACGCCACCTCACCCGCAAGCAGAGACTGCCTTTGATGCTCCCCCTTTCTCCCGGGGGTTTGGTACAGTACTATCAGTCCCCACGGGGCTTAGTACTGTCAATCCCAAAGGCATGACATCATACCTTTGACATAGCCTACCTCCACCTTCATTGGTGTGATGTCATCCTTTATTGGCATGATGTCATCCCTCTCATTGTTTTTTCCGGCTTGGGTGCTATAGTGCCCGTATTGGTATGATGTTATCAGTGACGTCATGCCTCTGAAATTTTTTTTTTTTGGCTATCTTTGACGCCCCCGCTCTCCCGGTCTGGCATCGATAGTATGATGCTCCCCGCAGGCAGAGACTGCCTTTGATGCTCCCCTTACTCTTGGGGTCTTGCGCCAGTAGAATCAATCCCTATGGGACTTCACCAGAATTGAATTGATATCATACATGATGTCATACATTTTTTTTTTCTTTTCTTGGTGCCACTTCACCCATAGGCAGAGGTTGCCTTCGACGCCCCCTTATGCTCTTGGTCTGGAGACGGCCATCTACGTTCCCCTTCGTCCACGTCCCTCGTCATCGAGTCTGTGTCCCCTATGTTTTTTTAAAAAAAAAGTTTAGGCCGTTTAACCTTGTGCATTAATAGATGACGTCATAGGACAATTTGTTTTCATTAAAGTACAAGCCTTTGCATTAATAGATAACGTGATAGGGCCTCTTTTTTTCTTTTTTTTCATAATAGTACAAGGCATCAAAGCCTTTGCTAATATAGGTAAGATGATAGGCTTTTTTTTTTTATTTTTTATTTTTCATTCCTGTCTACTGGACTCGGAGCCATGACATCAGCAATGACGTTATGGCCTATTCCTGTGTTTTTAATACGCACTTCTTTCTCCTCTTTGGTTTGGTTGAGGTAATGTCACATTGTGACGTGGTTGGCTTCCTCTTAATTTATTTATTTATTCTTTTGGTGGTGGAAACATGGCCTGTTTTCAGCAGCAATGGTATGACATCATGCATGATGTCATTGAGTCTTTGCACTTTTTTTTTGTACGTTGGTTTGATATCTTCAGCAGTATCGTCATGACATTATCGATTATGTCATGCCACTGAGGTTGCTAGAATTGGCATGACGTCATGCCCCTGAGTTTTTTTTTGGCTTAAGGGCGTCTAAGGCGTGCTAGTAGTTCAACAGCACTAATCATATTGTCAAGGAAATAAATAAATACTTTATTTACCTAGTGCTAGCTCATCCGATTGAAGTTTGCTTCTGACGCCCGTACTAACTCCCACAGAGTTGGAAAATGCTTTTGACGCCTCTCTGCTATTGGGATTTGAGTCTGTACTAGTCCCATAGGACTAGTTGTAGTGACCCAGAACTGTAAATAATTATATTAATAAATATTATATAATAAATTAGTTGAACCTATTGGATTAGTGGGCTTGGCCCAGAACTGGGTGTGTGGGTCCAGGATTTTAAGAATGGGCTTGTGAGCTTATAGATT
>JAUPMG010287220.1:0-17842 GCA_031762675.1 Pachysandra terminalis | reverse complement strand
CCCCCCCCCCCCCCCCCCCCCCCAATAAAAAATCAGCACAAAGCTTGTTTATGTTAGATATCACTCCTTTGGGGAGGATGAAAACAGACATCCAATGCGTGGTGAAACTCATCAGAACACTTTGAGTGAGTTGAATCAATCCAACACACAAAAGAATCTTCCCCTTCTAGCTGCAAACCTTTTTTACTGACCCTATCCACCATATCAAAACAATCAGATATTTTGAGTCTTTTGGTGATGAGGGGTACACCAAGGTACCTAACAGGGAGCTTTCCTTCCGGAATATTAAGAAATTGAAGCATTATCTCCTTCTCACTCTCATTCATCCCAGAGCAGTAAAATTTTCTCTTATAAGTATTAATGGCCAGACCAGCTAAATTTTAAAACCACTGTAATGCACTCTTGATGATATTAAGCGAGTCTAAATTTGCTTTTGCAAACACAAATAGATCATCCGTGAAGCACATGAGTGATGTTATCATCTTTGCAACCCAAATGATGATCAAAGCTAGGATCGAAGGCATCCCTCTGAATTTTCCTTGCCAAGACCTCCAAAACCAAAACAAAAATGTAGGGGGAAATTGGATCTCCTTGTCTAATATCACTTTGACCAAAGAAAAAACCCTCAAGTTCACCATTTAATGAGATGGAATAGAAAGCAGTAGATATACACATCATTATCCAATGAATAAATTTCCTAGGGAAGTTCCAAGATAGGAGCATACTCTCAATGAAGTACCAATTAATCGAATCATAGGCCTTGCGGACGTCCATTTTGAGAGTACATCTTGCAGGACCTTTATTCAAGTGATAATCATGAACGATCTTGAGAACAAGACTGATATTATCAGCCATTCTCCTCCCAGGAATAAAAGCTGATTGATATTCTCCAATGATAGTACCAAGGAAAGGCTTAAGTCTGTTTGCCAGAATCTTGGAGATACACTTATAGATTACATTACAACCAGCTATAGGTCTAATGTCATTTTTTATAGAAGCCAGGTTGCTCTTAAGAAACAAAGTGATAATTGTATGATTAATTTTCTTGAGAATTTTCCCATTCTTGAAGAAATCCGAAATAGCCAAGCACACTTCATGACCAGTAATATCCTAAGTAGCCTTGAAGAAAAGAGCTATGTATCCATCAGGCCCCGGTGCCTTTCATCTGGGAAGGAGAAAAAACACTTTTTATCTCCTCATCTGTGATTTCAGAAATCAATTCATTTCTCATAGTCTCAGAGATACCTTCCCCCAACACTTCTTCCCAATCCTTAGGCACAGAGATAGGAGAAGTCTTACCAATTGATTGTTGAAAGTGGTTCACCAGTAGAATAGCTATGTCCATTTTCTCAGTGAAGTTCTGCCCATTTGAATTCGATAAGCTCATAATTTTGTTATAAGCTCTATGTTTAACCACTGATTTAAAGAAAAATTCTGAATTATTATCTCCTTTGTTAAGCCATAAAATCCTAGACTTTGGTCTCTATATTGCTTCAGATTGGCTACTCAGTTCTCTATATTTGGATCTCAGCTGATTATCCTCTCTAGACTTGTCAGAGCACCCGTGTTCTCCTAAAATCACAGCCTGTACCTCCATCAATCTCTTCATAATATTATCTAATCTTCTATCCAGGTCAGAAAATTTAGCTTTAATCCAAATCTTAAGAAAGATCATTAGTTCCTTAAGTTTGGAAACTAATACAAACTAGGAGATCCTCTAATATGAATTGACCAACCTGCTTGATTAGATAAAAAAAACTAGGTTGTTCAATCCAAAAATTAAAAAATTTAAATGGAACATTTACATTCATGTGATATTTAATCATGTGCACTAAAGCAGGGGAATGATCAGAAATCCCAGGACAAATTAGTTCAACAAATGAAGCAGAAAATCTGTTGCACCATTCCAAATTGACCAAAGCTCTGTCCAACCACGACTTGATACTAGCCATACCTTCAGATTTGTTAGACCATGTGTTATAGCATCCCTTACTTCTCATATGATTAACTTCGATCTCATCAATGATATCATTAAATTCTCTCACCGCAAGCCAATTGATATATGTCTACCTTCCTGTTTCTCTTTATTCTTTCTGAAAATGTTGAAATCTCCAATTATAATCCATGCATTAGTAGTGAATGCAATCTTAAGCTCTCTCCACAGGTACCTTCTTTCATCATATCATTGGATCCAAAGACAAAATATGCAACAAAATGATCATTAGTGACCTTATTACGAACTTCAGTGTGGATAAGTTGATCATATATGCTAATCAAATTAACATCAACCACCATAGGGTTCCACATCACCCAAATTCTTCCATGAATGGATTCATCATTGTTGCACATCCATCTCCAATCAGGGACCAAATAATGAAGAATGGATTCAGCATTTATTCTCCTGACCTTAGTCTCAACCAAACATAGTGGTTCAAGCTTGAATTGTCCAATAAGCTCTCTTAATTACCTCCCTTTGTTTGAGGGGATTATTCAGTCCTCTCACATTCCAACAAGCCCACTGAGTCAATTTAATATATTTTTAACAGCACCCCTTGTAGCCGTAGCCACATTATCTCCAGGGTTTATCTCTCCTCCAAGAACCTGCTTATGTTTCTTCTTCCTTGCTCTCTTTTTCTTTGATCCCACTTCTTCAAAAGGGGTATCCTCTTCCATATCCTTAGTAGGCGACAATTCCCCGTTACTCTTCTTAGAATCTTGCTTCTTTTCACTTGAAGATTTCAAATCAACTACAGATACATCCTCCTCCTGAACCTCAAGATAGTTGTACTTATTACTTATATGTATGCTATCTTCTACAAGCCTAATAACCTCACAAGGACTGATAATATTATTATTCATCTCATGCATATCCAAATCAATACTAAGTTCTCCTGTCCTAATATCATTTTTAATCATAGGATTATTCTTCTTAGTGGTAGACCCCAAAAATCTTCAACAGACTTGCTCTTCTCAATCTTATTGGTTTCGTCCCTCAAGGATTGGATGATCTTACCTGTAGGAACCCATATCTTGTTGGATTTGGGACAACTAATGGAATTATGACCAAACGTCTTACAAAATTTGCAAGAAGCTAGCTTCCATGAATACTCAACTTCAATTTTCATCATCTCACCAGAATACCAATTCTTTGCCCAGACAGTATCAAGCAATCCATCCTCTACATTCATCTCCACACACACTCTTGCAAAATTTAGTCTTTTTCCAAGCCTTGTGTCCTTGCCCATGAACAAAGGAATGCCTAGACAACTAGCAATGTAACTCAGGCCTTCCTTCTACCACATCACAAGTTGAATTTTCCTCAATTTTACCCACAGAGGTAGAGAGTTCAGGTCAAATTTATGAAATTACATAGTTGGAGACCATTCTCGCAAAATCAATAGCCTTCCCACCATG
Source organism: Pachysandra terminalis (assembly GCA_031762675.1). NCBI lineage: Eukaryota > Viridiplantae > Streptophyta > Magnoliopsida > Buxales > Buxaceae > Pachysandra > Pachysandra terminalis. Next base: position 14,428 of record JAUPMG010287220.1, on the reverse strand, counting down.
AACCATGGTACCTTGTCTAAAATTTGATTCTTAGCATCTATTGAGCCAAATCAAAACAAGAACAATCCATTTTCAAGGCTTGAAACCTCAACAGAACATCTTCTACTCCACAATTTCTCAGTCAAGGACTTCACTACTAGAAAAGGTAATTGCTTATCCACGAATTTACCAACAAGTGAGCCTCTCCAAAGAGATTCTCCTATCTCCAACACACTGGCAGGAGGAATTTCCACTTTGACACCATTAATCTCAATCAGAGGAAAGTATTTAATTTTGAACTTCTCATTCCCATTCTTCTCAAATTGTGAATTCCAAGCCTTCTGACTAGGCACAACAGGTGAGGTTACATCAGAGTTAACCTTTAATACCAGATCATGCTGGAGATCAACCTCAGAATCCATAGTAATCTAGTTAGAGATCACCGGATCCACAGAAATGAATCCGAAAGGATATTCATAATTGAGAACACCAGATATGATACCAAATTGAGAAACAAACTAGAACCAAAAATCCAATCAATTGAGATGAATCCGATCACCTAAACAAATCAGCTACTAAATGAATTAGGATCAAGTACAGATCCAAAAACCAAACAATCAAACTCACAGAAAGATTAGAAGGAATCACAACTCCTAACAGACGAAAAACAAGCCCTAATCTCACCAATCTGGCCTCCGACAGTTCGCTGGAGGTTCCATCCCGCTTGGACAGATCAATTCAAAAATAAAATTGCCGGTTCAGATAGCGATCCACTCAATTAGGGTTTGGTTCAATCGCCCAGAGAGAAAGTGCTTTTTTAAGCTATAAATTACACGCAAGCAGCCCACAGGGGGAACCTTAGGATTTTTGTTTGATATTGATTTTGATTTTGTCAATCATGAGTTACATGAACGAATTTTTAGAATCATAATTTTAAACCCAAAACAGGTATGAAGAGTAGGGTTTGGTAATCTCCAAATTCAATTTATTAGATTTACAAGTTTACCATTGTAAAATCAAAACATTTTTATAATAACGGCTCTGCTCTTACGCTCAAGAGTAGATACTTTGATAAATGCCAAATGTGTACTTTATAAGATCCAAATTATTACAAGTATATTTCACACATTTTGAGAGTGAATTTTTAAATCTTTAAATAGCCTCGAGGTTACTTTGACTGAAAAAAAAAAAAAAAAAAAACCTTTGTGATTCTCATTCATTTCGAATGGGTTCTATCAATGCAAACCAAATACCGGCCTCGTTTGATTGTAATTTTGGGAATGCATTCCACTGGCCTCGTTTGGTTGTCATTTTGGGATTGCATTCCATGACTTGAAATGAGTTGCAGTTGATGGAATAAGTTCTCACAGATAAATGGTCACTGGCTGAATGAGAATGAAAAAATTATTTTCATCACAGAATCATATCGAACCTTGATTTTAAATTTTAGGAATAAGTAGAGGCGGAGCCAGGATTCTAAGCTGAGCCAAAGCAAAATAGATTCGTTTTTATTCAATTTGATAAAATTAATATTAAGTTATATACACGCACACACACACACACACATATACACACAAAAATAAATACATACAAACATATAAATACATATATATATATATATATATATATATATGTATGTATGTATGTATGTATGTATGTATGTATTAGTCTAGTTCGGAATTCGATTTTCGGTTTGATTCGGTTTAATCGAAGCCTAAACCGAAAATCGAACCAAATTATTCGATTTTCATTTTTTAAACCAAAATGGAAAAAAAAAACCCAATAACTAAACCAAAATGAAAAGAAAAAACCCAAACCAAACGGATTTTTTTCGATTTGGTTTTTTCGGTTTAGACCGAGACAATTGAAACCCCTAAATTGATAGTATAGTCCCTCATTTATAGGCAAAGAAGGCACAAGAGGACAAACCATCTCTGTTGGCATACCATTTAATTAGACATTTAGCATCCAAAAAATGATGACCAATCACCAAGTATTCTAACTTTTCTAGTTAGTAAACTTATCCATGCGCTTCTCTTCCAATATGAATGCAAAAGCTTTATCAAATGGCATAAACTGGTCACTAAGCAATTTGTTTGATTTGAGCATAAGATAAGAGCAAAACAGTCACACATATGAACACAAGATTTACGTGGTTCGGCTAATGGTGCCTACATCCACGAGTATAATCCCCAATTCTATTATAGAGGAGGATTATAGGGACTGCACTATTTATAATGTTTCTTTTAATACAAATTTAGAAGCTCCCTTAATCAAGCTTCTTAATTTTCTCCTTAAATCTCTCCTCTAGTTTCTCCTTGAATCTCTCCTCTAGTTTCTATTTTGATTTTAGATATTTTCTACTTTCTGTTTTGGTATCATATATCTCTTACAACACAACATTCCCCCCTCAAGTTGGGGTGTAGATATCAATTGAGCCCAACTTGGATAAAATTTGTTGAAAATGACCCTTATCTATAGCCTTGGTAAAAGTGTCCACTACTTGCTCTTCACTTCGAACATGAGAAGTGTCAATGATTTTGGCATGTACTTTCTCCCACAAAAAATGACAGTCAGCTTCAATGTACGTGTGATTGGTTGTTTCATGGAATACTGGGTTTGATGCAATGTGTGTAGCTACTTGATTATCACAAAACATATTGATTGGAGTATTCTGTTTGAGTCCCAAGTCTTGAAGAAGAAATCGCAGTCATATTGACTCACTAGTTGTCAATGCCATGGCTCTATATTCTGCTTCAGCACTAGAACGAGTAACAACCTTCTGTTTTTTACTTTTCCATGTCACAAGGTTCCCTCCAACAAATGTGCATTAGCCAGTGGTTGATCTTCTATTTGTAGGATCTCCTGCCCAATCTGCATCGGTGTATCCTTCAATTTTTGTGTTCCCATTCCGCTTCATCCAAATTCCTTTTTCCTGGTGATCACTTAAGATAACGTAATATATGTTCCACTGTTTCCATGTGCCCTTTTTTGGAGCATGCATAAACCTACCGACAAAGCTAATAGCATATGTAATATCTGACCGTGTAATGGATAAATAAATTATGCGGCCAACTAACCCCTAAAATCTACCTATATCCTCCAACGGTTCTTCATTAATGTCAAATTTATGATTATAGTCAATAGGTGTATTTGTTGGTTTTGCACCTAGTTTCCCAGTTTCTTTCAACAAATCAAGGGTATATTTTCTTTAGGAAAGAAATAACCCTTTGTTTGAATGTGCAACCTCAATACCCAGGAAGTATTTCATTTTTCCCAAGTCTTTAATATCAAACCTTTTGTTCAGGTGATGTTTGAGGTCTAAGATCCCGATTGCATTAACTCCCGTAATGACTATATCATCCACATATATTAGTACAACAATAGTTCCTAACTCATTCTTCTTTATGAACATTGATGAGTTAGCCTCACTTCGTTTAAACCCAACAGTTGTGGGAGCCATACTGATCTTAGCATACCAGGCCCGAGGGGACTACTTGAGACCGTATAATGCCTTTTTTAATTTACATACAAGGCCCGTATGAGATTCTTGAGGATGACCTATGGGAAGCTCCATGTAGACCTCTTCCTCAAGATCACCATGAAGGAAGGCATTGTTAACATATGAAGTAGGGCATTGTTAACATCCATTTGATAGAGTGAGCAACCAAGATTAACTACAACAGATAACAAAACTAACAATATTCATTTTGACAACCGGGGCAAAAGTATCCTTGTAATCAATTCCATAGGTCTGGGTAAAGCCCTTAGCTACAAGCCTAGCCTTATGTCTTTCAATGGTCCCATCACTATTGTATTTGTAAGAACATGAATAATCACCCCTAATTAATTAAGATTAGTAACCAGGTTTAACTTGATATTAGTAAAACAAATTCATTAATAGGTTAGATCAGTGCTCACCTAATCCTTAACCTCAGGTAGTCTAACCTGCCCGATTAGTCAGCAGATACCTTAAAGATTAATTTAAACTAAAATAAGTAGACTAGATAATTAGTCTCATCCGACAACTCCAGAGATCCACCTCAGACCCGCTAGTAAAATCCCTCTAGCAGAAGTTGATTTGGTGACCAATTGAAAAATGTAGGATCAGAAGCCTCGTTTTGCCCCTACTGCTGAACTTATTTCCAACTTGACCCGTAAGCCTATAAATAGAAGCCTTAGACCATTTTTCAGCATTTTTCCTCTTCTTCTTCTTCTCTTCCCTTCTCTTGGAGCTTTGAAGCACATGGGAGACCATTGGAGATCGCGGAGACACGTCGGATCAACCCCGGCGCAATTCTGGCAACGCACCAAGTTGAGTATCCTCTCTTTGAAGATGTATTTACTTTTGCTTTTGCATTTTGACCTAGGAGAAGGGTTAATTGTTGTATTCCCACCTTCTCCTTGGCAACCTAGATTCATGTTATAAGTGATAACCCTAAACCCCTGACCTCCATATTTGACTTGATTTGTGAAAAAACCAAACCCCAAGTGGAGAAAATAAAGAGAAAACCCCAAATCTCCACTATAGATCAACTAAATTCAAAAACCAAGTATAATCGAACCTTCCTGGGAGTGTGAACAACCTCTTGGTGAAATTTCAGTACATTTGGACCTTTCTTGAGCTTCGGCGAGCCGAACAGTCCGTCGAATCTTAGAGCTTATTTTGGGCTCTCTGGTTTTGTCGCCGAAGACAGCCTAGGTGAGCCTATAAGGTCACCGAACCCCCTTCAGTGAGCCTAAGAGGTCGATGAACCAAACTTGTGAATAAACTGAGTTGACTTCCCGTCTATCGAGACTCATTTGGACCAAACCCCAAGGTGCCAAGCTATTTGGCACACTTTTACACTTTTCGGCGTGCCCAAGGGTCGCCGAGCACCCTGCCAAGTAGCTCCCTTGGTCCAGTTTGAGTGATTCAAATGGGAGCACATGTACCTTGACTAACTACATGTGTTTGGCCTATTTCCGGGACAAATAGACTTACGCAAAATTTGACCCCTCAACCCGGAAGTTGGAATTTCAAGACTTGGCCGAGCAATTGGAGATTTTGGGAAATAAGTGTGTGTGGTCCCAAAATGCTCCTATTAGCTTTATACCATCATAATACATGTGTTTGGATGCAAATGGTAGTTGTAGTAAAGTAATGACCATCATTCGTGATGGAAAGGCATATTTGAGGTGTTTCTTGCATAATTCCTTTGAGAATGTGATTGGCTTAGGCATCCTGATGCCTCGTGGACATGTTATGATGAATGGATTTATGTTTTAAGGTTCTAGTATGTTGATGTGGAGTTTGGTGCCTATGTGCCCAACCGGTCTTACCTCATTTGACTATGAGAATGTATATTTGCCATGTTCTCCTTATAGCATCATAAATATAGATATACCTGTTGCATGTGACTTTGATTTACTTAGTAGAGTAGATTATGGGACTATGCCCATATGTTTGATGATTTGAATATATGTCTGTGAAACATTGTATGATGCATTAATAAATGGATTTAAATTTGGATGTTGCATATGGACCTTTCGGCTGTGATAGCCTAGTCAAATACCCCACATGATACCCTCGGGTTTAGACTAACACATGAGATATTTGACTTGATAGCCATTATAGTCCTATGAGAGGATCCTGTGATCGTACCCAAGCTGAGAGTGAACCCACATAGGGAGGCCTCTACAGACTTGAGGGATGATGGTTACCCAAGGATCCCCATTCTGGTGTAAGCTTGAAAGATGGTGAACTATCCCAAGGATCCGCACGTTGGTGTAAGCTTGAGAGACATTGAGACCATGTTATATTTTTCTGTTGGATTGTGAATATGTAAGATTCCTTGAAGGAATTAACATGTGGATGTGAGCTTTGGCCGCAGGCCCATGATAAAAAAATAAGTGGGGGGATTGTGCCTCCTAGGTTGAAAGCCCTTAAAACTATATTGTACACATAGAATAATCCTATCCCTTAGTCCGTTCATATGGGGGATGATATCAAGTTGCTAGAATATCCTGGGGTACATTCAAGTTGCTGGGACACCCCGGATGGAGATTGGGATCACGTAGGAGCTTAGGATATTTCACCTTCCATACAACATTTGCATTTCACTTGCATTTGCATATCTTTGTTGATATTAGTGTGAAAGCCTTGTGTATGAAACACTTAGCCTAATTTTCATATAAATCTATGCATATAGCCGTAGGGTTATTGACTACTGAAATATACTCTGTGAGAATGGGAGAGAATTTTAGATTGTGTATATTTATAGTTAACATCCACATTGTTCACCACTTGCACATATACTGCTTATTACACAGTGTACACTTATCGCACTTTTCTCCTAATGTTGGAACATTAGTGAATACACTTCATTGAAGGTTTACTCATTCTGGCTTCCAGCTTATGTGTGTTGTTTATATTTCAGGTTCAGGAGCTTAGATGCGAAGAGAGAGACTGGAATGGGTAGAGTACTCTGGTATAATCTTTGATATAGTCTAAGAGTAGACATTATTTTCTTAGATTTGTTTTATTTCAGCTTAGGTAGTATTAGTTACTTATATCTTACTAGAACTTAAATTAACTTGCGCTTATGTTTTGACCATTGTTAGCCACACTCGTAGAATTACGGGGTGAAGGTTGCGAATAAATCAGAAAGCCTCAGATATTGGGAAATTCTGGTTTGGTTTGTGACAATATTTTACTTTAAAAACCCATTTGCAACCCACAACTTGTTTTATGGTAAATCAACAATTTTCCAAGTCTGGTTCTTATTAAGGTCTTTGAGTTCTTCGTCCATTGCCTTCTTCCACACAGGCTCATTGTTTGCCTCATGAAAATTTGAAGATTCAACATTACTCTAAATAGAAGTTAGAAAATCACAATGAGTAGGGGTTATGTTATCATAGAAAATGTAACTTTGAGTAGTAAATGATGAAGTATAATAGGTAACGAATCCCAAAGTCTAAAAGGATTTTGAGAGACATGAGCGGACTTGCGAGGAAGATTTTGATCAGGTCCGTCCACGAGGTCAGCGGCGTTTGGTGAAGTCTGTTCTTGTGCGATTGACTAACTTTCTTCACACATTCTTCTTTCTTCTCTGTCACATGTTTGTTCTATGGCACTATTATTCAGATTTACTCTTTCATCCATCATGGGGAAGGGAGAAAATTCACTATATCTTTCCCCCTGAATTTGATTCTGACCTACGAAACTAGGAAAGTAGGCTTCATTTTCCACAAAAGAGACATCACGGGAAACAAACAATTTTTTATTTATTGGCTCATAACACTTATATCCCTTTTTTGTAGTGGAGTATCCAAGGAAGACAAACTTTGTAGCACAATGATCTAGTTTCCCGTTGTCTTGTAAATGTACAAAACATCTGCAACCAAAAACTCAAAGGTGAGATAAATCAATTTTTCGATCCAGGGTGATTTATTCTGTAACACCCGACTGGGAACTCAATTAATCAAATAACAACTAGTTAAGACTGCATCTGACCAGTAGCTCTTAGGGATGTTCATTTGAAACATTAAGGACCTAGAAACTCTAAGCAAATTTCTGTTTTTTCGTTCTGTAACTCCATCTTGTTACGGTGTTCCAACACATGTGGTCTAATGAAGGATCCCTAGGCCTTTAAGATAATCGGAGAAAGTTTTTTTGTCATAGTCCCGACCATTATCGTTCTTAAAATTTTACTTTCAGCACCAAACTGAGTTAGAATTATACGACAAAAGTCTTGAAAAGTAGTCAATGCATCACTTTTATATTTTAAGAAATAAACCCATGTGGCCCGAGACTTGTCATCAATGAATGTAATAAAATACTTGTATTCATCCCGAGATTCAACTAGAGCTCGACCCCACACATCAGCATGAATTAGATCAAAAGGTTTTTCAGAAACATGCAAACTTGATGGAACCGATAATCTATGATCTTTAGAAAAATGACAAGTCTCACAATTATTATAATCTAAGAGTAAAATAGGATGTAAAAATCTAAGAACATGATCTGATGGATGTCCCAGTCTTTTATGTCATAAAAATGAGGTGTCTTGCTTGTTCCTTACAACCATTGCCATACTATCACGTCCCCAATCCGAGATATGGGATCTCAAGGATTTCAAAGGGATTGACCTTCGGATCCATTCAATGGATGCGGTTGCCAAACCAATCACATACTTAACCAATAGCATGGTTACACAGAGCATACTAAACAAACCAGCAGAATTCTGATAAAATTAAAACTTTAGTAGTATCAATACAAAATAACCCACAATTTCTAAAGTAACAACTACAACTATTAAATGATTACAGTCACATTTCCCACATAGGGTCAAAAGCATAAAGTAAAACATAGTCTATAAACATGTCTACACTCCAGATTCCATCCAACAAATCCACATCACCCGAGTTGTTCACCTGTTTCATGATAGGGATGAGCTTGGAAGCTCAATAGGAAAACTCCATAGCAATAAAATAGATACTTTCATAGTCATATAACAAAAAAAAATTCAATCATGCAAGTTTAAACAAATAATTAACGTAAGTAATTCACTCACAATATCATTTTCATGCTTATAATCCATTACACACGTCTTACATATAATTATACAAGATTCCCCAATCTCATGATCAAAATCAAGTTCAACAAGTATCATAATCAACATCCATGGCCCTGTCATGTTATAAACACATCATCATGCAGTGATTTCATACATGGTATACAGCTATTCCACCCAATCTAGTAATATCCCATTTGCATCGTGATTCAAAATATGCCAAGTAAATGGCGAGTGAAGTGAATGTAGTGTATAATGTATGATGTGGTGTTAAATGTGTGATGTGAAGTATATTGTGTAATGCATTGTATGATATGAGTGTTTGTTTTGTGTGACACATTGCATATGCAAGAGTCGTTAGGCCAAGCCTTATCGAAACTACGACCATGTAACTGTTAGTAATCATTGCTTTTAGGGAATACAACCCAAGGTAGAATGCCACCATCTTTCCTTTCAGGGAATACAACCCAAGGTAGGAAATGTGTCATCTTTCCTTTCAGGGAATGGCACCCTAGGCAAAAAAGCCGCCATATTTCCTTTCAGGGAATGGGACCCAAGGCAGGAAATATGCAATCTTTTCTTTCAAGGAATGAGACCCTAGGCATGATAAGCTACCCTCTTTCCTTTCAGGATCTACCCAAGGTAAGAAATTCACCTTCACAAACACAATCAAGTAGTACAAACATCTTATGTTACACAACACAAAGATCACCAGTGAATGCCTCAAGCATCACTCTTAAAACTATCCAGTTTTAAAGATAAATAAGAGACATACTCACAATTCGCACAACAGTTAATCAAACCAAGATCTTGTATATTCTAATTTCATACCACATCATTCATATCATAATACAACCACAAAAATCCCAAGAACACATAACATCACAGCATACATAATCAATTTCATATTGAAACTAGGCAGTTTACACAATTTATTGCACAAAATCTTGTACAGGCATTTCGCACACAAACGAATTGCACACACACACTCTAAATGGATTCATGGGTCTTCCCATAAAGTTTCATTGAGTTTGGAGCTCGGCAGGTGTCGAGCTTCCTACCGACCTCCTTCGGCCGCAGCCTCGGCAGCTGGCAAGGCTCAGTAGCAAGTCCCGAGAATCGGCCTTGCTCGACAGCAACCTCTGTAGCTGCTGAGCAGGTAATTCAGCACATATTTTCACCTTTTCTCTAGGGCTTCGTGCCCAAACTTCCATATACAGAATTTTTGACATTTTAAAGCATAAAACGCATGAATTATATTAACACAAACCACATTAACATGTTATAATCAAAACTCCAACATTTATATAAACTGAAACACAATAAATCATCAATCTTCATGAACAAAACCCAAAACTAGAAATTCTTTCTAAAAACCCAATCTTCACACAACATGATCTTATATGCTTTGTGCTATAGCTTCATCATATTCTATGAACATGCCTACCGTAGAACTACGGAAATTCCCATCTCTTTCAAGGTTTGATTTTTTTTAACTTTTTCTCTCGAATTTGCTTGAAAAGAACTTCCTTTTTGTTCTTCCTCTTATTCTCCTTCTTCCTTTACTCAGAATTTCTGGAATTCCTCTTCCCTCTTCTTCTTTCCAGCTTTTTCCTTGGTTCAAGCTTCTTCCTCCTTGGTGGTTACTCCCCCACTACCTTGTACGTAGGAATATGGAGTTAGTGGGGCTTTCCCACCACCAATAGATTCAAATTAAGGTGAAAAGTATAAAATGTCCTCACCTCCCTTCTATAGGCCAAACGACCAGCCCATGATCCAATTGTCACTTAAGCTTTGGGGCCCAAGCCCAAATTTCCTGAATTCATGAAAATTCCATAAGGTACCCAATAATTCAACTTAATTACAATGTAGTCCTATTCAGCCAATAGCTTAACAATTAACTCCTAAAGTTTATTTAAATGATTAAATAGGATTTAATCATTAAAATGAGAGTTAGGGTCAGGGTCACTACACATACTTTGCGAATCAACGCAATATAATCCATGGTCTTCCACGTGGCTCTGTCTTGAAAAGTTATAATATAAGGAGAGAAGATAACATTGAAATTCATCTATTTAGTAATTTTATTGACAGATAACAGATTAGAAGAGAATGCAGGAATTAATAGGGCATTAGAAGTATTTGAGAGAAGATGGGTTTTTCTGATTCCTTGGATTGGAATACGAACACCATTTGCTATAGACATAGAGTGTTTGACATGATGAATTTCAGTCAAAAGAGTCGAGTTAGTACACATATGATCAGTGGCACCTGAATCAACTACCCATATAGAATTACTAGAAGAGAGAATGGGGATTACCAGAATCATGAACCAAATATGAAGAAGGATCCTATGTGGAAGGGACATAATGGACAAGGTGCTCAAGTAGCTTAGTGATCTTCTCCAATGAGACTTGTGGATCGGATGAAATAACTTGTTGTATTGTACTTTATCCAAAAAAAATTTCCTTTGTAGGTTGTAGATGCGGATGCAAAATCCAACACTCATCATTACTGTGTCCCAAACGATTACAGTGATTACAATGAACTGATGGACACGAACAACGACCACGACCACGACCTCTTCCTCTAGTAGGACCTGAGCCTCTTTCAAAAGGGTACGTTAAGATTTTCAATTTATTTGCAACAAGAGCATTATTTTCCATAGATTCTCCCCTTGATTCGAAACTCATAATCTATCGACGAGTTTCTTCTTGTTGAATTTATGCACATACACTTGCAAGTGAGGGAATTTCAAGGCTTAAAAGAATTTGACTTCATATATTTTCATATTCAGGCTTTAGACTTGCAAGTAACTGAAAACTATTATCCTGCTCTTCTCTGATATGGAGAGTTTTAAGATCAGTTGTAGGAGGGTGATATTTTTGTAATTCATCCCATTTTTTCTTCATATATCTAAGGTGATCAGTGATGGATTGATCACCCTGTTTTTCTTGGGATAAAGCTTGTTTCAGTTAAAAACTTCTTGAGGCATTATTTTGCTGACCATACATGGTTTTGATGGAATCACATAGGTCTTTGGAAGTTACAACATAGGCAAAAATTTCACAAATTTTGGGTTCCATGGAATTGAATAACCATGACATAATCAATTGCTCAGTGGCTTGCCATTCATCGTATTTAGGGTCATTGGGTTCAGGCACTACCTTTTTCCAATTTATGTATCCTAGTTTAGATCTGCCTCCTAGGGATATGGTGATTGCTTTAGACCATGAGAGATAATTAAGTCCATTAATGGAACTGTTGAAAGTTTGATGCTTTTGTTAGCATAATGATCATATGCCATTTGTCAAATACTTTGTGGTCAACCAATGAGATGGAATGTAAGAAGAATTTGACCTGAGGAATTTTAGAGAATCACACCTTTCCTTCCTAGCACAGTGAGAGAGCACGGAAGATACCAATGAATAGATGTCAATGATGCTTAGACAAATTCGAGACTCGTGATCAAGCTTTGCTTTGATACCATGTTGGATATGAGCATAAGATAAGAGGAAAAAAAAAATCACACACGAACACAAGATTTACGTCACTACAAAATACAGAGCCTTTCCTGGTGGTCCAAAACCGCTGAGAATGGTCACCGGACCGTCGCGAATACCTTGTCGGTGGTCTAGCTAACCCCCGACGATTGCCTTGTCGTTAATATCATTAATGGGAAGCTTCACGGTGGGCAGACGCCCACTGTAATGATCAAACCATTGTCGATGGGTCGCGACTGCCGATAATTGAAATTTTCAAATTATTTTAAAAACATTTGTCGACAATCTACAAGACCGCCAACAAATGTTCAATATACAAAAAAAAAAAAAAAAAAAAAACGCTGTAGTTGCGACAGCGGCAGATGTGACAGTAGTAGTTACGGGAGCAGCAGCCGTGGCAGCAGCTATGGAAGGAAGAGAGAGAGAGAGAGAGAGAGAGAGAGAGAGTTGCAAGGGGAAGGGTTCATGTGGCGAGGTGGCAGTGCATTGGGTGTGCTTCGGTTGTGAGATGGTGAGGAAGGAAAGGGTCTTCTGTGCATTTGTGTCGAGACGAAAGGCCAGAAGAGAGTTTGTATAGAAGAAGAAAAAAAGGAAACGGAAAAAAAAATAATAAAAAACTAAATTTTGTCGACGGGCAGGACTGTCGAGGCAAGCCTCTTTGCTCAACAGTCTTATAAAGATTGTTGAGAAAGGCCAATTTTAACCTTCCCGCCTGCTCGTATTTTGCCCACGCAAGAGGGGATTTATTGGCGGTCCTAGAAGGACCGCCAAGAAAGGTCTCATTGCTCGGTGATCTTTAAAGGACTGCCGAGAAAGGCAAATTTAAACCTTCCTGCATGGTCAAATTTTTCCCGCTCGAGAGGGGATGTCTCGGTGGTCCTACGAGGACCGCTGAGAAAGGCCTCTTTGCTCGGCAATCTTCACACGGCCGTCGACAAAGGCCAATTTCATCCTTGGCAGTCCTCAAAAGACCGCCGAGCAAGGCCACTTTCCTCAGCGGTCTTGATAGGACCGTCAAGAAAAGGTCAATTCCATCCTCTCATGCGCCCGAGAAATTCCCGCACCCAAGAGTTCTGTAATACCTCGTGTCAGTGAAAGCTGAAGTTTTAGTTTTCTTTTCATCCTTTAGGTTGGCTTGGACTAAAGGGGATGGAGTTGGGTGGTTGAAGTTGAGTTTGACACACCTCAGTAAGTACGATTGTGAAATTTCAGTTTCTATATGTGTATGTGTTACTTTGAGTAAGTAAGCAATACAAATAGTTAAGTTATTATATTGAAGTTGGCAATACCCGAAGGAGTATGACCAAGTTGGACTAGAATAGATGTATGTGTTAGCTTCTTATATAAGCTAGCAACACCCCTACCAATGTATGGCCAAAAAGGACAATAACAAAGTTATGTTGTAGCTTCTTGGAGAAGCTAGTAACACAAACTAAGGTATTCGCAAGTGTACATTGTAGCTTCTTGGAGAAGCTAAACATAAAACCAAAATTTTATTTGTCTTTTGTCTTAGAAAAATAATTTGGGTTGAGAAGAAGAGGAGATTGTTGCAAGGATAAGAAGAGGAGATCGTTGGGGAAGAAGGAAATTCGTTGATGTGGTGTGAAGAGAAGAAAAAGAAGAATTTAAAAGACTAGCTTGAAAACAGATTTTTAGCAGGAAAACAAGTAAGTTATTGCATGAATCTAAATGGAGAGTAGAGTTTTGTATGGTTCTGAAAAACCGAGCATGTTATTATGTTGATTACTAGTCATTAAACTAGTTGTTGTTTTCTATATTTTCTATTTAAATTTCTCAGTGGAGTTTCCTTTGTAAAAATAAACATATATGGAAACCACTACCTTATGGGAACTTCTGGGTTGAATGATGTGTGAGGACTTAGACTTCAACTCATCTTATAAGAGAGATGAGCTCTTTGTCAATCTCCAAAGAAAAAGGAACAAAAGGAGAATTCTGGAAAGAATTTGCCAATGACGATCGAGCACTAATGTTGATCGAACGACAATCTCGATCTAGTGACAATGTTCACCTTGCGAGAAAATTGGAGAATTGATCATGATTTTGATCTAATGTTATGTGTACAATGGACTCCACTTGCTTTAAGCTGTGTTAGTGGAGCTCAGACTGATTCTTAAATTTGTTAGAAATCCTACGGATGCTAATTACTTAGCAATGATAGAATGTGATGTATTTTATTTCACTTTTTATGTCCATGACTGAATTATATGATTGGCATGAATTATATTTGTTTAGTTATTTGAATCAAATTGATGGATATGCACGCTCATTGCATTTACTTGAAAATCACACATGTAGATGAATGTTTTAGAGAAATCATGCATTAAAGACCATGCATGCATAATGCCTTATGAGGCCGAAGACGAACGTCAT
>JAUPMG010287200.1:0-17842 GCA_031762675.1 Pachysandra terminalis | reverse complement strand
GGTACACCGAAGGTATGCCGAACTTGTACACGTGTCCAAATGGAGTGATTCCAAAGGGAGCACGTGTATCTCGCCAAGTTACACGTGTTTGAATACTTTTCCGGTCGGTTTGACATCTCGTGCAAAATATGACCCCCGATTGGAAGTTTTGCCTTTAGAGGATTTGGCCGAGTGATAGGTGATTTCGGGAACGATGTAAGCGTACTCCCCGAACCCACCTATTAGCTCAATGCCATCATAATACACGTGCGGGAATTCGAATGGAGATAATCGGAGTAGTGTAACCCCTCCATTGTAAATTCTTGTGTATTATATGACCTTAAATAGTGAATTTTGACCCGAGCCATAGGTGATTTCGGGAAACGGTGTAAGAGTGAGCCCCGAACCCACCTATTTGCTCTAGGTCATCTAAGTACACATGTTGGAACTTGTTTGAGGGCTATCGGAGTTGTATAGCCCTCCCGACATAAGATTATACATTAAATAGCCTTAAATAGTGTTTTAATGGCCCGAACCATAGGTGATTTCGGGAAACGGAGTAAGCGTGATCCCTGAACCCACCTATCAGTTCAAGGTCATCATAATACATGTGCAAGAAGTCAAATGAAGGTTAGCGGAGTCGCGTAGCCCTCTCATTGTGTAGTGACCCGGGCCCATGGTTAATCTAGTAGGCATGGGTTAGCTAAGTATAATTAAAAATAAGGACTCAAATGTTATAAAAAAAGGCTGAATTGGATTACCAAGTAATTAAGAAAGATAAAAAGGACTAAACCTCAATAACAAAAGAATAAATTTCAGAGGCCTTATACTAGCCTTAAGTTGGTTGGGCCTAAAGGGATTACTAAAGCCTAATTTAAAGGATTGTAGAATTTGTAATTTTGGTTGCTCAATAAGGTTAGAGAAGTAAATTAGGAATTAATAATAAGGTGGATTAGTGTTAAACAGTTTTAGAGTGTTTAGGAGTCTATGGAAAAGAAAGGAGAGAGAGGCTCTCCTAGGCAGGAACGTCCAAATCAGATCAAGGGGAGGAAGATAATGAAAGTTGCAGAAAATCGGAAAATCTGCAACAAGAGATCATGGCCCGAAGACCTAGAGGAAAGAAGGAGAAACAGGAAAGAGAGTTGCTGAGCATTAAGCAGTATCACAAGAAGAAAGGGAGGATTATGATGCAACAGAAGAAGGCTAAGAAGGAGAAGAAGAAGAGGGAAGAGTGTGAGGAGGAGGAAAAGGTAGGTTATGATGGTCATAGCGAGAGTGAAAGCGTGGATGAAGGGTGGTTAGAAGAAGGAAGCAAAAGCTGGAAGAGAACAACGAAACAACATCTTAAGAGGCAGGAGAAAGCTGATGAGGGCTATGAGTCGACGTAAGAAAGGTAGGGATTTCCATTGTGTTTATGGTAAAGACATGCTTGGATTTATTTTGATGCTATAAATATTAGGCTTTGATGTGTTCTTGGTGCAAGCATGAGATTTAGGCATGAATGCTATATATTATGAGCTGAATGATGTGTATACATGGATATGTCATTATTACTGATTTATATGTACTTAAACATGATGAAAATCTGATCTGGGAAATGAAGAACATGTTAGGATAAGATGCATCTAGATTTATGATATTTGATTTATATTGATGCAATGATCTATGGATTGAGGTTTTATGAATTGATATTGGTATGCAATTAATTAGTTAGTGGTTAGGAAATGAAATCTAAGGCTTAGAACTATTACTTTAGGTGTTTTAGACCTGTGGCACGAAGCCCGAGGAGAAACCCAGAAAAATACGTATTCTGTGGTGTTCGGTAATGTCCGGCATGTACCGAGTACGTACCGAACGACATAAGTTAGGGTTTGGGGGTATG
This sequence comes from Pachysandra terminalis, assembly GCA_031762675.1. NCBI lineage: Eukaryota > Viridiplantae > Streptophyta > Magnoliopsida > Buxales > Buxaceae > Pachysandra > Pachysandra terminalis. Next base: position 15,981 of record JAUPMG010287200.1, on the reverse strand, counting down.
TACCGAGGGGTTCGGTATGTACCGAAAATAGGCTAGTTTGCATTGTCGATAGGTGCTCGGCATGTACCGAGTATGTACTGAAGATGTTATGAAGTTGCTGGACATTCCATCGAGCCACGGCATGTACCGGGACTCAAGGATTAATTACACCATCGGTAGGTGTTCGGCATGTACCGAACATGTACCGAAACTAGGCCAAAGTTTCTAGACTTTGTACCGAGTAGATGTACCGAAGTAGGCTCGGCAGATCTTCGGCATGTACCGAGGGCATACCGAAGTCCATATTGGATGATTTTCTAAGTATAACTTCTTGGTAAGGGTGTACATATGCTAAGGGGGATGATGTGCATGTGATGAACTTAGAATACTCAGTTTATATGGAGTATAGATTGTGGGTTGGGGTGTGACCCATTGAAACCAACACAAGTGTCTTGTGAACCATTGGGAATGGATTTGAGTTGAACATCCTAGATATGAATTTAATAGGTTGAAATGAACATAAGGGACCTTAGGAACTGGGTTTATAATGATAGGTTGTTGTACATTACTTACGTACGGTGAAATAGGGATTGCTTGATTGTTTGTAGGTTACATTGTTTGTTGACTATGGTGACTTGTTTGTGGATGTGTGAGGTTACTTGGAGTATCCTCATGCATGTGACCTATGTTGTATGACTGGTGCATGTTGCCGTGGGTGAAAGTCCCTAAATGTTGTATGTGTGAATGGTGTGTTTAGCCGTGGGTGAAAGTCCCTAAAGGAACAGTTGGTTACAGGTGAGCTTCCACCGTGGGTGTAAGTCCCTAAAGGGAATGTGGGTCGAATGGTGTATTCCACCGTGAGTGAAGTCTCTTAAGGAATAGGAATTGTGGTATTCTGCCGTGGGTGCAAGTCCCTAAAGGAATATGGTATACAGTTGTATTCTTCTGTGGGTGAAAGTCCCTAAAAGGATGGTGTACAGGTGCATTCTTCCATGGGTGCAAGTCCCTAAAAGGATGATGTGATTGGTGTATTCCATCGTGAGTGAAAGTCTATTAAGGAATAGGAATGGTGACATTCTGCCGTGGGTGCAAGTCCCTAAAGGAATGTGGTTGTGAGACCCAATTACCTTGCATTATATGTTCTGCACTTGCATTTATGTCTATGATGCATCATGTCATATGCCTAGTGTGATGTTGTGAGTGATTGTATGTATGTGTTCTTGTTACCATGAATTCTTTGACTATGTGTGTGCTTTGGTCGTATTGGTCGTAGCAAGGTGGGACCTTGTGGTGATTTGATTGGTCGTAGCATGGTGGGACTATGTGGTAATGGAGACTTCCTCTGTGGGTGCAAGTCCCTAAAGGAATATTGTGTGTGCTTGTTTGGTTACAAGGTGGGACTTTGTAATGGTTTGTTGTAGCATGGTAGGACCATGTGGTGTGTGCATACAGTGAGACTGTGTGGTTGCTGTGATGTTTGTTAGCTATGGTGGGACCGTAGGATTGTTGTGTGTTTCATGGTGGGACTATGGGTATGTGTGACTTCATAGTGGGACTATGATGTGTTGCTTGGGTTCATAGTGAGACTATGACATGTGTTAGTTGGGTTTAAGGTTGATTGCTTGGTGTGTACATATTGATTGCTTGGTGTGTACACATGATGAGATCATGTGGGTTGTTTTGAGTACGTAGTGGAACTATGTAGGATACGTTTGGTTATGCATGATGGGATCATGAGTATCCTGTGATTGATCATGGTGGGACCATGTGAACAATATTATGATTTATTTGTTGTGTGAATCTTTGATATGATTTATAAATGTGAATGTGATAACTAAGATGATTATGCTAGTGATGCCATGATGAGATGCATGTTAATACTTGGAATTGTATTATGTATATGGTAATGAAATGCATGTAATGAATCGTGTCATTATGAATGCATGAATGTAGTTACTGTATTCCTTTGGTTATTTCTACGAAGCTTCGGCTGACCCCTCTCTCCACAGGTTTGCTGATGTTCGGAGGATAGCAGTGTTGGGGTGGACATCTACTATTTGGATGTTTAGTATTGGACTACGTAGTTAGTTTGATTTCTTTCTTTGACCCGTTTGGGTAGACAATGTAATAGTGTAAGTTTATTTTACATTGTGGATTACTTGACTTATATGGGTAAGTTCAAATAGTTGTTTTTAATGGAAGACTTCCGCTGGATTATTATTATTGCTCTGACTAACCAGGTTGAAGGTTAGATTTATGTTGGATATCCGCGTCCAGGTTTGGATCCGAAGGTTATTCCCTTGGAAATCCTCGAGATTCTATATCTCGGATTCGGGGCGTGACACATTGTGAATTTACATGTATTATGCCTTTAATATTGAGTAAGTGGGCCGAGCCTTGGGTGATTTCGGGAAACGATGTAAGCGTTTCCCCTAAACTCTCCCATTGTCTCCATACCATTGTATTACGTCTGCGGGAACTCATTTGGGGTTGAAAGGAATCAGATAGCCCAATCCCATTGAGATATTAGGTGTATGAGACCTTGTTTTGTGATGATGTGGTATAGAGTCATATGAATGATGAGCGTGAATACTTCGTATGATTGGTGCAGACCAATCCTTTATTCTTTCATTTAATTGTCATTTAAATTATGAAATGTTCTTTGTAGTTAGTTTAATGTAGTTCATAGGTAAGGGTAATTGGGTTGAATAGTTAGTAGGATCATGTACAACTGCTAGTTAGTAGGACTTTCTTGATACCCCGGGTTTAGACTGTCATTGGAAAGACTGACTTGAAGGAATCCCTCGGTTATATGAATGGACCTCATGATCGTACTCGAGACTAGGTTAAACCCACATAGGGTGACCTCGACAGTTTTGTGAATGATGTGGTTAGCCCAAGGTGTAGCAGGTGTCTGCTGGCTTGGAGGCTGGTTTGCATGACCAAATCTGGTAGGCCTGTTGGTCTGGAAGATGATCAGTGTGACCAGGGAATCTGATAGGTGGAGAATATGTATGGGTCACCGGCGAGTTGATGATGTAGGTAGTTGCGGCTCTCGTGCCGAGCCAGGAGGGGGCCAGAAGGAAGAAGCTAATCGGTACCATTGAGCATTAACGTGGACTGAGCAAGGACCAGATAGTCGAAGCCAAACGGATGCCATGAAAAGAGATTTATGTGAGAATGGCTGGCCAGTTCGGGATCATACATACTTCACACCTAGATAGCGAATTTATATTTCTGTATCATGATGCATTTAATATTAGTTTTCATGCCTCTTGTATGAAGCAAGTGGCCAAATTCTCATATTTAAATACTTTTAAATTTACAGTAGTGCAGGATAGATTGACTCTATAGTTTTACCACTGCGAGTTGGGAGAGCTAAATTTATATGCTTTCTATATATGCTGCCACAACTGTACACTTTTGCAAATATTTGTATACACTACTGTACACAATCACACATGGCCCAAAATAGGAGAACATGAGTGAATACTTATTAATTTAGGTTTACTCATGTTTGTTTGTTTTATTTTTTTTTCAGGATTCAGGAGCGAGACGTAAAAAGAATAAAAGATGACTTGGATTGGGTAGCGCACTCTGTTAAACATATATGAGTTAATCTAGATTTAGACTTTGATCCCTAGAATGGTTAGATTTTAAATTCTAGGCGTCTTTAGTTACTTATATCTTACTAGAACTGCCCAGAACTTTCGCTTATGATGTGATTTGGGTAGCCACTCCTGTGGAAATACGGGGTGAAGGTTACACTTGGTCTGGAAAACCTATGTAATCGGGAATTTTCGGATCAGGTCGTGACAAGTATTTTGGTGTATCTAGACACCCAAACACAATTTGAAATCACATATTCTTCCAACTTCTAGAAAACTCAAATATATGGCATCATGAAGTTTACCTCGCTTGTTCTAATGCACCCTCAACGACATATAGTCATCAACTGGTCCTTGTTCTTATCTTTTCTGTCACCAGTTACCACAGTATTAGAAATAAGACCCTAACGACCAGAGGAATTTTATTTAGTAGAAGCTGCATCTAAACACGAGCATCAATATCTTTTAATCTCTTACCAGCTTTCTTTTCTGAACAGAAGTAGGAGACCATCCTTTCCTATTAGGGGCAATTTGCTGACTTCTGCTTGCTTTATTTTTCATGCTAATCTTCTGTTAGCACATTAAGTATTGACTTGTAGTTTTCAACTGGAACATCCCCGATTTGCTTATATTTCATTTTTCTTTTCTGTAACCATGATAATTAAATTGGTTTGTATATATCCTGTATTGTAGGGTGGAGGAGATTAGCATTAGCCCCGGGACATTCTTGATCGGCATTTTATATTGTTGTTGTGTCCCCTACTTGTTCTTGTACAAGTTTTCTTTCTTGTAGGTTCTATTATTTGATGAATTGTGTACAGGTTATGGTTTAATTTGTTTGTAGCTAATAGACTTCAATGGTAGTGTGTTTGCTTTTCTACAGGGCTAGATTTGTGTGTTTGTTCTTGAATGGTAATGTTTGCTTTTCTACAGGATTAGATTTGTGCGTTTGTTCTTGTACAGGTTCGTAATCTTGTAGAAATAAGGAATTTTTTTTAAAAAAATGACTATTATCAGCGGTTTTTATAAACCGCCGTCGATATTTATTATTATCGGCGGTTCTCTTTCAAAACCACTAATTATAACGACCGTTTAAAATCGTCATATATTACCTTTATGTTGGCGGTTAAAATATTAACCGCTGTCCCACATTTAAATAATCGGCGGTTACTAACCGCCATAGAATACGAACATAGGTCGGCGGTTATATTATAACCGCCGACAATACATACCGTGACGAGGGATTTCTCGGTGATTCTCTTATACGCCGAGGAAACAAAAGACGGCGGTTTGTTCCTATTTATCGGCGGTTTAGAACCGCTGGAAAAAATCAGTTATTTTGTAGTGACATTTTCCGTTTTAGGTTGAGAATCTCCTTTGTCTTTTAAGGTTGTTGGTAATAAAGATAGTTTCTGGGCACCCCCACTCAATAATGATCTCCTATCAAGATCTAAAATCTCTTAATCATCATATGCATGACTTATATGACTTGCATTGCTTGGTTTGGGTTCAACATCTTTTTCAACTTATTATAAAATGTTGTTCCACGATCCTCCTTGCGAACTTCTACCATTTTGCCTTTGTCCTTAGAACCTTTCAGTTGAGTATCGATCTCCTACAATATATTTTGAATATTGAATGAGATTAAGCCATGTGCATGCCTTTGAAGAGAAGAGTTGCAATTTTTCAAATACTTGGAAAAAGAATGAAACAAATATATTACCTGAACCTTAGTAGAAATAGACGAAATTTCATCTATGAGACACTTCATTCTTTGTCATGCTCATTCTTGACTGTCTGCTTAATAATATAATGTTGGATGATGAGTACAAATAATGAGAACTTAAGACTACAAAATAATTTTAAGAATTAAAAGTTTTACAATCCCATTATAGGATATAAGTGTGTCACTAACTAATATGATTACCTCTATTATATTCAATAAGATATTGAAAAAGGTAGGATGGTCATGGTTTTTATTTGTTGATTCGCTCTCATTTTCAGCTTGAGAAAATGTGATACCACTTGTAACGTGCTCATACAAAACCTGTAGTGTGTGTACAAATATATTTTAGATCTTCTAACTTATAAGCAAAAATTGAATTATAAGGGAAGTAAAATGGTGCAATTTAAATCTTACTTGAAGAAATATTAGGCAACCACCAACGGACCGATGATCATCCAAGGAAGAAATCTGTTTAACCAACTATTGAAGGACAAATTTGGCCCAATTATACTTGCCAATGTGTTCTAGGTTAGATACAGAATGTATTAACTTCGGGATCACATAGGGTTTCGTGATTGGGCACAATAATATACCCAAAGTAAACAAAATGATCTTTTGAAATCCTCATCCACGATTTGAATTTTCAATCGGTCCTCTAAGGTGGAAATTGGGATACCACTTACCGTGTTGTGGTAAGAAGAGCGAATATCATCAACGATGTGTTTGTCACTAGATGTTGGAACGTCCTCTCCACTCGTTGATAACCCCATTAATTCCTCTACTAATTCTAGTGTCACGTTGACATCCATTTCTTTGATCTTTATGACACTTCTCTTTATGTCAAATACGGACACCAGAATCCCAACGAAAGCTTGTTGAAGGTTGACTTTTGTGAGAGAGATAGGACATCCAAATTCAAGCTCGCGTATACAAACCCTCTGCTTATGGGGTTAGACTTTCTATCACCTTATGGAAACGTGTCAGCAAGCAACATGTACGCAATACCTGGAAGGAAACCATCACTCAATTTGTCTTCCCAATATATTGCAAAATCATGCGCATTTTCATATTCTAAATAAATATTATCTCTTTTTTGGGCTTTCTTCAGCATTAAAATAACAGGAACCTTTATTTTCTCCACCTTCTGGGTACACTTAATAACCAAGCTAACATAGTATGAATGCTTATTTATTTATTACGACCTTAGTGACACCCTCCAAAGAACAGCTATCAACATGCCCATACACGTCGATAATTCTTTGGAAGTCATCACAGACATCATACTTGTGATAAATCTAATCAGATTCTAAATGTCGCGCCCTTGATCCCAGTTACTCAGATCCCTAGGTGGGATGACTACGCCTAGCGTATCTTCCTGCCCACCCCGAGTTCTCTCTACTCGGTTCCACAATAAATCCCATACCCAAGGACACCGTAATTTAGATCCGATAAACGGACACCTGTCGTGTGGACAGTCTTTCGTGTCAACTGGGATCGGGGGCGTGACAAACTCATAAGCATGGGATTCATCAGGCCAAGCGTTTCACCATGGGGAGCATCGGTACTATTTGTAAAGAAAATGGATGGTTCTATGAGGTTGTGTATCGACTATAGATGGCTGAATAGTGTTACCATTAAGAACACCATTACCAAGGATAGACGACTTGTTTGATCAATTGAGAGGAGCCCGACATTTTTCTTAGATTGATTTAAGATTGGGATATCACCAACTGAGAATCAGAGATAGTGAAATACAAAAGATAGCATTTAGAACGAGATATGGTCACTATGAGTTCGTAGTAATGCCTTTTTGTCTGACAAATTCTCCAGCCGCTTTTATGGATATGCTGCATAGGGTATTCAGACCGTATTTGGACAGATTTATAGTAATATTTGTGGTTGACATCCTCATTTATTTTAAGTCAAAGGAGAAACACGAGGAACATTTGGGCATAGTATTGCAGACACTTTTGGATCATCAGTTGTACGCCAAGTTTAGTAAGTGCGACTTTTGGAAGGAAGAAGTCAAGTTCCAAGGACACGTAGTGTCAAGAGCGGGAATAGTAGTAGATCTTGCCAAGATAGAAGCTGTATTGAGTTGGGAGAGACCCAAGAATGTGGCAGATATGAGAAGCTTCATGGGATTGGCTGGTCACTACCGGAGGTTTATGAAAGGATTTTCGAAAATCTCTACCACATTGACTAACCTAATGAAGAAAGAAGTCAAATTTAATTGGGATGACAAGTGCGAAGCAGCAATCGAAGAATTGAAGAAGAAACTGACCTCGACTCCAGTACTTGTGATTCCAGTAAGTGGAAAGGAGCTATCAGTGTACACTGATGCTTCACTGATGGGTTTGGGTTGCGTCCTTATGTAAGAAGGACAAGTTGTGGCTTATGCCTCCAGACAACTCAAGGTACACGAGCGTAATTACCCAACGCATTACCTAGAGTTAGCAGCAGTAGTGTTCACACTGAAACTGTGGAAACACTATCTCTATGGAGAAGATTTTGAGCTCTTCACCGATCACAAGAGTTTAAAATATTTGTTCACACAAAAGGAATTGAACATGAGACAGAGGAGATGGATGGAATTAGTCAACGACTACATCAAAACTTTCCAATACCATTCGGGTAAAGCAAATGTAGTTGCAGATGTATTGAGTGGGAAACCATGAAATGTACTATCATTTCTATTAAGGCAAGAACAAGGTCTGATTGAAGTCTTCAGCAGTCTAAATGTGCAAGCTAATGAAATGGGGAGTGACAGATTATTGTTCAGTTTGGTAGCAAGGCCATCGATTATGGACAGAATTGGGGAAGGACAAAAATCAGATCTAGAATTATAGTCACTGGCAACAGATGATTCAAAACCAGATTGGATATTATCGACAGATGGGGTGATTAGATATAGAGGTAGACTTTGTATTCTGCAGGAGAAAACTATTCAGAACGAGATTCTTGGAGAAGCACACAAGTCCAGGTACTCCACTCACCCTGGCAGTACAAAGATGTATCGGGATTTACGGAAAGCATATTGGTGGTCCGGCATGAAGAGAGACATGGCTCAATTCGTGGCAAGGTGTCTTACGTGTCAACAAGTCAAGGCCGAACACATGATAACAGCTGGATTACTTCAACCATTGTCAATTGCAGAGTGGAAATGGGAACACGTGATTATGGACTTCATAGTTGGGTTACTAGAGTCAAAAGGGGGAAGTGAATCTATTTGGGTGGTAGTGGATTGATTGACCAAATTCACTCACGTCTTGCCTGTGAAGGTTACTGCCTCGAGAGATGAATTAGCTTAATTGTATGCTAAGAAGATCATAAGACTGCACGGAGTTCCGGTTAGCATAGTGTCTGACAGAGATACCAGATTCACGCTAGAGTTTTGGGTGAGCTTACAGAAGGCTTTGGGCACACGATTAGTTTTCAGCACAGCTTTCCACCCACAGACAGATGGACAGACCGAAAGGGTCAATCAGATATTGGAAGACATGCTACGGGCATGTGTTTTAGACTTCAAAGGAAACTGGAATGACCATCTTCCTCTGGTGGAATTCTCCTATAACAACAGCTACCAATCGAGCATTGGTATGCCACCGTTTGAAGCATTATAAGTGAGGCCATGCAGGACGCCTACATGTTGGACTGAAGTGGGAGAAAGTAGCATACTTGGGCCATAAATCATCCAAGAAACTACAGAAAAGGTGAAGGTTATTCGAAAAAGACTATTAGCAACTCAGAGTTGATAGAAAAGCTACATAGATCATAGAAGACGAGAGCTGGAGTTCGAAGTGGGAGTTCATGTATTTCTAAAAGTTTCACCTATGAAGAGTGTGATGAGATTTGGGAAGAAGGGTAAATTGGAACCTCGATTTATTGGACCATTTGAAATATTGTAACGTATTGGTAAGGTAGCATACTGCCTAGCTTTACCATATCAGTTGGGAGCAGTCCACAATGTATTTCATGTTTAGATGCTAAGGAAGGATGAACCGGATCCTACACACGTCATCCCTTGGACTGATTTGTCGATAAAGGATGAGGCGACATATGAAGAAGTACTGGTGAGAATAATGGACAGGAAGGAATAGAAGCTAAGGACAAAGACCATTCCCTTAGTAAAGGTCCAACGGAACCATCATGACGAAGTAGAAGCTTCTTGGGAATTAGAATAAGAAATTCAAAGGAGATACCCAACCCTATTAGATAACTGAGGTACCCATTAAATTTCGAGGACAAAATATCCTAAAGGGGGGAGAATGTAGTGACCCTGACCTTGCTTAAATTGCATTGTTTTAAAGATAGGGAGTTATTGATATAAAAAGGACTAGATTGGACCTAAATGTAATTAAGAGGAGTTCGTGCCTAATTAATCTATTTTGTTGAATTAGGTGTAATGGGCTTGGACCCAACACAACAATGCTAATGGACACAAGGGCTGGACAAAATTGGTTGTTGGGCCAAGGTAAGGGCATTTTAAACTTTTACTATTTAATTTGAATTATTGGGATGGAAATTGAGGGAAACATTCACTAGCAGACGTACCTTTTTGGGAAGGCAAGAATTGTGTTTAATACGAATAATCAAAAAAGGAGAAAAAATAGGATCTTGCAGAAATCTGGGTTTGAAGGAAGAAGGAAGAAGAAGAAGAAGAAGAAGAAGAAGGAAAAGAAGGTTTTGGTGAATCTTGTTGTTGGGATCTACATAGATCAGATCTAAGAAGAAAGAGGTAGGGATTCCATTGCTTACACGGTAAAGATGTTTGTAGATTTACATTGATGCTATAGATACTAGACAATTGCATGATTTTGTTGAAAAGCATGAGATCTAGGTTGTATGCATGTTAGAATAGATTAGAATGAATATATGTATGATGAATGCTATGAATTATAATATGATTAATAGTTATTGGAAGATTTATAGAATATTGACATCTGGTATGAATAAACCTAGATTTGTGATTCATAATGTGTGTTGGAAGGATTCAAATTCATAGCATGTCATAGAACTTTAGGTTTGAATGCATGAACGTATAGACGAATGCTAGGTCCCAAAAATCTAGGTTTAGATTCATAAAATTTAGTGTTTTTTATCACAGGCACGAAGCCCTAGGTGAAAAATCTAGAATTCACGAAAGGACTACTTATGGTAGATCCTCGGTATGTACCAAGCACCTACCGAGAGGGGTAAGGGTAGTTACGGAGATACATACCATGCCTCGGTATGTACCGAGATTTAGGTGGATTTGTATTGTCGGTAGATCCTCGGCATGTACCGAGGATGTATCGAAAGGGTAAATGGACTTTTTGGTGCATCTACCAAGCTTCGGTAGGTGCCGAGACTCATATAGGTTTGTATTCTCGGTAGATCTTTGGCATGTACCGAGGATGCTGGAACATGTGCCAAAGCTCGGCATGTACCGAGAAACATGTACCAAAGGAGCTCGATAGGTACCTTGGCATGTACAGAGGATGTACCGAAGCCCAAATAAGATGAAATTTTAAGAGAAGTACCCTAGGAAGGTTGTACACATGCCTATGTGGTTGGTTTGTGTGCAAAAGATCCAAAATGATTCAGATGATGTGAAGTATGGAATATAGGCTTAAGTTCAGGCAAACATGACTGATCTTAGTGGTTTATGAGGTAATGACGATTCAACTGATTAGTATGTAACTTATGAAAACCTAAAAGGATTAGGATGGGTGTGATTAGCCTCAGAGGATTTGTTTGAATGAATGATGCTTGGGCATCATATACTAGAATTGGGTTGACTAATATTTGGCTGTTGTTTGATTAAGGTCAACAATGTTGACTATGATGATGTGATTTGTGGATGTGTGAGGTTATAGGGAGTATCCTCATGCATGTATCTTGATTGTGAATGAAATGGTGTAATCCACCGTGGGTGAAAGTCCCTAAAGGAAAGTTTGAATGGTGCAGTTCACCGTTGGTGAAAGCCCCTAAAGGAATGGGTTACTGTAATGGAGCATTTTCCGTAGGTGCAAGTCCCTAAAGATATGGTTGTCAGTGGTGCATTCTGCCATGAGTGCAAGTCTCTTAAAGAATAATAATGGTGGCTTCTACCGTGGGTGCAAGTCCCTAAATGGATGGGTTGTATGGTCGTATGGTTGTATGGTTATGTGGTTGGGTGAGGCCCAATTACCTTGCATTACATGCATATGATTTGCATTCATACTCATTAATGCATCATACCATGTGCATTGACTGGTGTTTTGATTGAGTGACTTAGGTGTGTTGCATTCTCTTATGATATGCTTGTATTGATTGTGTATGTGTCTGGGTCGTATTGGTCATAACAAGGTGGGACCTTGTGATCATTGGTCATAACAAGGTGCGACCTTGTAGTGATTTGTTGTAGCATGGTGGGACCATGTGGTGTTGTGTGCACATAGTGGAACTATGTGGGATGCTTGTGTTTGATTGATTGACATAGTGGGATCATGTATGAATGTATGAGTGTTTGATCATCATAGTGGGACTATGATGTGTTATTGTGCGTAATTGGATTAGGTGACATGTGTGTGATCTATGTGATGGGATCATGTAGGATATAGTTGATTTATAGTGGGACTATGAGGGTAAGGTCGATTGTGCATGATGGGATCATGTGTACCTTATGATTGATCATGGTGGGAGCATGTGAACTACTGATGTGGTATGACTATTATATATCCTTTTGGTGTAATGATTGCATTACAAGATATGTATATATGTTAGTACGTGCAATTTAATATGATGACTGAAATGTTAATACATTGTATATGCCTTATTATTTGATGAATGAATTGTGTCATTGTTAATCTATAAAGATAGTTACTGTGTTTCTTTGGTTTCTCTACAAGGCTTCGGCTGACCCCTATCTCTATAGTTTAGATGTCTGCTGGGGCGTGGAGGAGACTTCCATTTTGAGATACTTTTGATATGGAGACTATTTTTGTTGATTTTATTTGCATTCGTTTTGACCCGTTTGGGCATTAAATGTAATAGAGTAGGTTACATTACATTTTGGATTAGCTTGACATATTGGGTAAGCTAAGGTTTGAACTTCCGCTATTACTGTCACTCTGATTAACCAAGTTATTGGTTAAGTGTGTGGTTGAATATTCGCGTCCACGGTGGATCCGAAGGTTATTCCTTTGGAATTCTTGAGATCCTATATCTCGGATTTGGGGCGTAACATCGAAGCAGCATTCGAAGAATTGAAGAAGAAACTGACATCGGCTTCAGTACTTGTAATTCCAGTCAGTGGGAAGAAGCTATCAGTATACACAGATGCATCATTGATGGGTTTAGGTTGCGTCCTTATGCAAGAAGGACAAGATGTGGCTTATGCCTCTAGACAACTTAAGGTACATTAGCACAATTACCCAACGCATGACCTAGAGCTGGCAGCAGTAGTGTTCACACTGAAACTGTAGAAACACTATCTCTATGGAGAAGACTTTGAACTCTTCAACGACCACAAGAGTTTGAACTACTTGTCATGCAAAAAGAACTGAACATGAGACAGAGGAGATGGATGGAGTTAGTTAATGACTACCATCTGGTTAAAGCAAATGTAGTTGCAGATGCTTTGAGCAGGAAGCCTCGTAATATATTATCTTGTTTATTGAGACAAGAACAAAGTCTAATTAAAGCTTTTAGTAGTTTGAATGTACGAGCTAATGAAAAAGGAAGTGACGAACTATTGTTCAGCTTAGTAGGGAGACCATCGATTATGGACAAAATTGTGCAAGGATAGAAATTAGATCTAGAATTACAGTTACTAGCAGCAGATGAGTCAAAGCCCGACTGGGTATTATTGGCAGATGTGGTGATCAGATATCGAGTTAGACTTTTCGTAGGATGAAACGATTTGGAATGAGATCCTTGGAGAGGCACACATGTCCAGGTATTCCATTCACCCTAGCAGCACAAAGATGTATCCAGATTTGAGGAAAGCATATTGTTGGTCCGACATGAAGAGAGATGTGGCTCAATTCGTGGCTAGATGCCTTACGTGTCAACAAGTTAAGGCTGAACATATGAGCACAACCGGATTACTGCGACCATTGCCCGTTGCGGAGTGGAAGTGGGAACATGTGACTATGGATTTCTTAGTCGGGTTGCCCAATTTGAGAGGAGGAAGTGATTCCATATAGGTGATTGTGGACAGACTGACCAAATCAACACACTTCCTACCTGTGAAGGTTACAACGTTGAGAGATGAACTGGCTCGAATATACGTCAAGGAGATAGTGAGAATACACGGGGTACCAGTGAGCATCATGTCTGATCGAGATATAAGGTTCATATCAGAATTTTGGTTGGGTTTACAGAAGGCCTTGGGCACTTAGTTGGATTTCAGCACAGCCTTCCCCCCACAGACAGATGGACAAACCAAAAGGGTCAACTAGATATTGGAAGACATGCTACGGGCCTGCGTATTAGATTTTAAAGGGAACTGGAGTGATCATCTTCCTTTGGTGAAATCCTCCTATAACAACAGCTGCCAGTCGAGCATTAGTATGCCACTGTTTGAAGCCTTATACGGGAGGCCATGCAGGACACGTGCATATTGGATTGAATTGGGTGAAAGTAGCATACTTGGAGCAGAACTCATCCAATAAACAATCGAGAAGGTGAAAATTATTCGGAAAAGACTACTAGCAACTCAGAGTCGATAGAGAAGCTACGCAGATCGTAGAAGACGAGAGCTAGAGTTCGAAGTGGGAGATCACGTGTCTCTGAAGGTTTCACCTATGAAGCATGTGATGAGATTTGGGAAGAAAGGGAAATTGGCACCTCGATTTGTCCGACCCTTTGAAGTATTGGACCGCATTGGTAAGGTGGCATACCGTCTAGCCTTACTATATCAGTTGGGAGCAGTTCACAATGTCTTCCACGTTTCTATGCTAAGGAGAGTATGAACCGGATCCTACACATGTCATTGACTGGACTGATTTGCCGATAAAGGATGACACGAGTTATGAAGAAGTATCAGTAAGAATCATGAACTGAAAGGAACAGAAGCTAAGGAAAAAGACCATTCCCTTATTTAAAGGTACAATGGAACCATCATGACGAAGCCGAAGCTTCTTGGGAATTGGAATTGGAGATTCGAAGGAGATATCCGATTCTATTCAATAACCGAGGTATGCATTAAATTTCGAGGACAAAATGCCCTAAAGGGGGGGAGAATGTAGCAACCCTAACCCTGACCCTACCATTTAATTTAAAGATTAAATGGTAGTTAAATTCTATTTTTGAATATAAGATGTAATTGATATATAAGGGGTTGGATTGGACCTCTAGGTAAATATGAATAATTGATGTTAAATTGTGTTATTCATGTTAAATAAGTGGACTAGGCTTAGACCCAACACAATGAAGTCAGATTGGACGATTGGGTCAGCCAGATAGCCATGGGGCGCAAGGTAAGGATAAATACGTAATTCCACATATTATTTGAATTTTAAGTGTGGGATAATGGATTTCATCCACTAACCCATGTAACATGCAAATAGGAGAGAAATATTCTCTTGATTCAAAATTCAAACATCCAAGTTAGAGAGAGAAAAAAGAAAACTAGATCTGAAAAAGTGTGATGTAGAGAAAAAGAGAAGAAGAAGAAGAAGGATCAAAGAAGAAAGGAGAAAACCAAAAACAAAGATCAGCATCAAAGAAAAATGATTCTAAGTAGGGATTACTCAATGTTTATACTGTAAATATATTTGTGTATCTTAATGATGCTATAAATATTAGATGATGTGCATGATCTTAAATATGTGCATGAGATTTGGAATATTTATGCATATTAGTATAAGGATGAGATTACATTGATGATTGCTATGAGATTTGTTTGATGATCTATTTATTGGATTATTTTGAATGAATATTGATATGCTAATAGGTGGTATGAAGCATGTGAATATTTTCAAATTCATGATCAATGATTTGTATTTGTTTGCTTAAGATCAATAGAATGGCAAAGGTTTTATGTGTGAATGTATAGATTATATGAATAGGTGTTTTAGATTGAAAATCCAAGTTTAGAACTATAGAAAAATGTGTTTTGGACTATGGGCACGAAGCCCTAGGAAAAAAACCAAGAAAAAACTCAATTAGTTCGGTAGATCCTCGATATGTACGGAGCACCTTACGAAAAGGTTAGAAAGATATTGTCTTATATACCGAGCCTTGGTATGTACCGAGACTCGTAAAATTTACACGTTCGGTAGATACTCAATACGTACCGAGCACCTACCGAGACGGTAGGAAAGTTACTGGAACCTATACCCTTTAGATTTTTCTGGATAACCAACGAAAAAACCACTGGTTGTTCTTGAATCCAATTTCTTTTCGTGTGGATTATAGATCCTTATTTCTGCCGGACAACCTCAAACATGTAGGTGCCTTAAACTGGGTTTCCTACCAGTCCACAGTTCAAAAGGAGTCTTGGGAACTGCCTTACTAGGAACCCTGTTTAACAAATATATGGCAGTTTTTAATGCATGCATCCACAATGATATGGGTAAAGATGAATTACTTAACATGCTCATAACCATATCCAATAATGTACGATTACGCCTTTCTGATACACCATTTTGTTGTGGTGTACCTGGCATAGTGTATTGAGCACATATGCCACGCTTTTCT
>JAUPMG010287199.1:0-32106 GCA_031762675.1 Pachysandra terminalis | reverse complement strand
TTGAACCCGTTTTTTTGAACAAGATTTAAACGTATTTTTTACATTTTCGTTTATTTGACCGTTTTTTTGACTATGTTTTTTAAAATTAAAACCGTATTAAACTTGTATTTTTCTCGTTCCGTTGTTTTGACGTTTCACGTTTTGCTAACAGTGGTTAAGCTCGGCCTAACACCCTTGCATACATTGCATCATTCATCTCATCATATGCATTGCATTGTACCTTATATTGCATTGCATTCTGATTGTGTGTTTGTTTCATCATCTGTGTGCCCATAGCATTCATCTGCATGTATTGCATTGATTGCGTAATGATGTGTGATTGTGAACTGATTATGTGTGATGTATGATAGTGGAGAGATATTGGTGTGCTGTGTGATTGTGGATTGAATTATGGAATGATGTGTGATTTGCTACTTGAGTATAGTGTAATCTATGGTTAAGTAAATTGTGTTGTGTGAATGGTGTGATGAGTGAAAAGGATGACTGTTATTGTATGGAAGGTGCCATGAGAGTTGGTAGCCTTGGGAGTTGATATGTATCATGACAGAGTTCATGAGGACATCTCATGTATTCAAATTGTGGTTATGCATGTATCATGACAGAGTTCATGAGGACATGGCATGTATTCTGATTGTGTTTGTGTATGAGACATGATAGAGTTCATGAGGATTTTGATAGTTGAATAAGGTGAGCATGATTAGAATGTAATGATGCATGATTGAGAACATTGACATGACTTGAGATGAACTATGAATTGTGGTATTTATGTAGTGACAATGAGTAAATGAGTAGAATGACATGATTATGATAATCTTGAATTCTTAGCTGCATTAATCACATGACTAAGATATGAAGTGTTGAAATGAATTGCATGAATTAACATGATTTATCATATGATTATGAAAATAACTGTTGTGGTTACTTTAGAATTTTCCTACTGGACCTCCAAGCTCACCCTTATGTTGAAACATGTGGATCCCCAGAGAGGTGACAGAACTCAGAACTGGAAACACTAGCTGACTATGAATGAGACATGGGAACTTTAAGAATTAGGAACTACTGTTAACGTTTATAGATTTTATTAGTTCTGTTTTGACCCTTAGTGGGCAATGACAGTGTAATTATTGGTTTGATTGGGATTTTGTTCATGATTGTTGAATTTCGGTTAATGAATTTTGTTTAAATCTTATGAGACTTCCGCTGTATGTAGTATGCTCTGTTGAATCACAGGTTAATTGATTGGTTTGACCGCATCCATGGTTAAGATCCGAAGGTCATTCCCTTGGAAATCCTCGAGATTAAATATGTCAGATTCGAGACGTGACACAGAGACCAAGTTGTGTAGACTTATCCAAATGCCAAGTGAGATGGGAGAGAACTGCATCATGTAGTGTGTGTGTGTATTGCTCATATTTAGGAGATATTACTCATTATTTCTTCAGTTATTATATCATATTATTATTATTTTCTCATAACGTGTGTTTTTTAGTAAATACCCTGATTTGAAAGGCTTATAGTGACCCGTGTCTTTAAATTATATTAACAAGAAGAATTTCTTGTGAAAGATTATATAAGATTGTGTAATTAAATAATTGAAATAAGTAGAATTTATAATTATAACTAAATATGGGGTCCATTGTGTAATATTAGAAACTATGGGTCACTTGAGTTATTCTAAAACCTTATGGAATTTAGGTTTTTGATTTAAACGTGTAAGACAAGGGGATTGAGGTGTCATTTAGTTTAGTCACTAGGGGTAGTTTAGACCTTTCACTTTAGAAGTTAAATTAGAAGTTATGGATAGTGTTGGGATGGACATGTGTAAGCATGGGAAGGTTCCTCAACCTATTCTCTTACTCGGTATACATGATCATGTGAGAGAAAGTGTCTCTACACGTTTGATCAAGGGAGAGAAAGTGTTTTACTGTAGAGAAAATAGAGAATGAGAGAAGAGAAGAGAAGGAAGAAAGGCTGGAGGAAAAAGGAAGAAGAATGGGAAGAAGGCAAAGGGAGAAGTGGTGATCTGTCATTGCTGGATCTGCAGAAAATAGATCTAAGAAGAAAAACCATAGGAAGCGAGGTAGGGATTCCTGTGTTTTTACGGTATTTGATTTTATGTATTATCTCGATGTTATAGATATAGTCGATTGTGTATTCTGGTATGTGAGCATGATTAGACCAAGGATCTTTAGAAACGAAGAAAGGAATAATTCTATATTGTTGATCTCCATGTTCACTTATGATGCTGTGTTCGATGTATGTTAATGAGTTCTTATGAATATTATTTATGTTTGGAATCCATGATTTATTATTGGATGATTACTTGTTAGATCCATGTGAATGAACACGTTTTGTGTATATGTTGTTTGTGATTTATGTATAGGTTTTAGAGATTATTTTTGGGTAATTAAAACCTTAGAAATCAATAGGTTTGATTAGTGGTACAAAGCCCTAGTAAAATTTTGGCTCAAATTACACGTTCGGCAGTAGCCTCGGCAGCTACCGAATTAGATACCGAAATCAGCCAAAAGTGATTGCTCTCGGGACATGCTACCGAGCTTCGGTAGCAATGCCATCGAGACTCTCGGTAGGACATTTGGCAGCTACCAAGTAGCTACCGAATTTGGTAAAAATGATGTGCTCTCGGGACATGCTACCGAGCTTCAACAGCTGTGCTACCGAAACCCTCGGTAGGAGACTCGGTAGCTACCGAAGTCCAAATGACTCTAAATTTTGTGGAGAGGATTCCCATTGAGTTGTGCACATGGTTGTATGGATGGTTTGTGTGCAAAAGGTCTAGATTTATACGTATCATAGAAAGTATAGGTGAAGGTTCAAAACTTAGGATTATCGGACTGATTGATTGGTATATGAGGTGTTATCAACTCAAAGGCTTTGGATGTGGTCTTAGGACCTCAATATAAGATTATTATGGATAGAATTTGTCATGTAGGACTAGATTGGGTGATTAGTGTTTCTAGCATCCGACGTTGACCTAGGATGACTTGGGTTGACTTCAGTGTAACTTAGATGTGAATATGATGATATTGAATTGTATGTGAATGACTGATTGAGAGTACTGTGAGTATCCAATACTATGATTCTGTTTGTGTTTAATGACTTGAATTGTGTTATGGATAGGCGAGCTTTCACAATGGGTGAAAGTCCCTAAAGGTAAGAACATGGATAGGTGAGCTTCCACCGTGGGTGAAAGTCCCTAAATGAATGGACAGGTGGCTTCTTCCGTGAGTGAAAGTTCCTAAAAGTATGGCATGTTAGTTGCGTATTCCACCGTGAGTGAAAGTCTCTTAAGGAATAAGAATGATGTTTCTACCGTGGGTGCAAGTCCCTAAAAGGATGGGTCGTATGGTCGTGAGTTGGAATGAGCATGTGACTGGGCTAGGCCTGGTGACACCCTGCATTTCATTGCATCTCCTTTCATTCCATGCTTGCATCATACCTTCCACTGCACCGCATTGTATTTGACTTGACTGTGATACATGTTCATTGTGACTTCTTGATTGTGAATGATTGTGATTGGGTCGCATTTGTTGTAGCAAACTGGGACCTTGTGGTTACAGGTGTATTTCCGCCATGGGTGAAAGTCTCTAAAGGAAATGATTGTATAGGTGGCTTCTTCCGTGGGTGAAAGTCCCTAAAAGAATGGTGATATGTGTTATTTGTGATTATAGTGAGACTATGTGTTGATATGTGTTTGCTTATGTGCATAAGTGTGTGTTTCCACCGTGGGTGTATGCCCCTAAAGGAATGGTACATGAGACTTCTTACGTGGGTGCAAGTCCCTAAAGGAATGGTTATGTACTAGATATGTAATGCGTGTTTATCTGGTAAATTGGTCGTAGCATGTTAGGACCATTTGGTGCTTGTTGTGGAACATAGTTAGACTATGTGACTACTGTGATCTTGTTGTGGTGTAACATGGTGGAACTATGTGTACATTTGTGTGATTGCTTGCTTGGAACATTGTGGAACCATGTGGAATCTGTTTGGACATAATGAGATCATATGTGTATTCTTAACGTAGTGGGACTATGGGGATTGTGAACTATTGATGATTATAATTTGATAAATTGTGGTTTCCATGTGAACTGTGATGTTACATGATGATTGAAATGTTCATGCTAGTATATGATATATAGTATGATGACATGATTAATACACATATGACTGTGATAGTATGTGCTGAGTGAAATGCATGAAATGAACTGTGTTGATTTATATACATAAAAGCAAGTATTGTAGACTCATAGGATTTCTCTACTAGGCTTCGGCTAATCCTTATCTCTAAAGGTGATCGGATGGTTTGAGTCATGGCTGGCCCTGGAGATGGTGTTTTGAGACATTGTTGCCTTTTTAGACTGCAATGACATTATTTTATTTCGTATTATTTGTTTTGACCCTATGGAGGGAGAATATTGTAATAGAAATCTTATGGATTTTATTACTCTTGAATGTGGCTTGATAGCTCAACATGTTTGGTTGGGCTATGGTTTTAATTTTCTTAGACTTCTGCTGATAATTATTCTATTGAGACTCTTATTCAACTAGTTAAGGGTTGATGTTATGGTTGTTTATCCGTATCCATACGGTGGGTCCGAAGATCGGTTCCTCAGAATCCTCGAGATTCTATATCTCGAATTTGGGGCGCGACACTTACTCATTTAAGCTTTCAGCTTATGTTATTGTTTATTAATATTTTCAGGTATTGGATGAATTCTATTGAAGAAAACTGCCATATGGGGATGAAGGGCTTAGAAGATAGATGTTAGATTGTAGATTTATTCCTATTCATTATAAGAACAAATTGTAATTTTTTTTATATTTATTAGAATTAATATATTATTGCTTCCGCTTATGTTCTATATCGCTTATCCACTCCCATTGTGTTGGGGTGAGATTTGCATCTTCAAACCTTTTGGGTATCCCAAGGATATCTTTAGATTTGGGATATGACGGATAGTCGAGCTAGCGTGACCACACACCATACGAATACTATCCTAGTAAGATTTGGAGATAACTACATTACTTGTTGATTGCAATTATACCTTATTTACATCTTAATTTCTGATTTCATTTTCTTATTGAATTATATCTTATATTCTTACTTAAAAGTTGATTTGTGCGTGAGCAAATACCCGAGCATAGTGGGTTTACTTATGCGCTTTTTCAGCTCACAATGTTTAATATTTTTCAGGTCTTGGATGCTTGCTTAGAGAGTTACAGCAAGTCGGGTACATTGGCTAGAGATTACATTAATTCTTCGTACCTATTAGAAGTAGTTTCATTTGATTAGTTAAAAATCATGCTTAGATTTGTATTATGATTTATTAAATATTAAATTATTATTCCTATGTTCTATTCTAATTTGCCTCCTCCTTGGGAGGGGGTAAGAGTCTCATTTCCAAATCCAACCATACCTCAAAGAGTGTACCTTGGATTTGAGATGTGACAATTTATATAAGATTGCATTCCAACAAAAAGCCTGAAGCCTAGGCAAGGCCCAAGATTTCCAAATCACATAATAAAGTGCTGGGAAGAAGGAAGGTCTCTATCACAACGGATGACCTGAAAGGGTTTAGTATAAAAAATACCCCTAGGAACCCAAACCCTAGAATCGTGGGAACTGACATCAATAAAACCACCTTTAAGGACTCGAAAAGGAAAGCTAAGTCAGCAAATTCAGTAGACCTTAGATCTCTTCTGAAATCGAGATTCCATTCCAAGCCATTAGAAGACCATGAAAGGTTGTCTTACCAAAGACCCTAAAATTATGATCACGATTAAGATGGAAAAAACATGGGAAACAAAATGAAACTAGTATCTCCCCACCACACATCTAATCAAAACCTAATCCTATAACCACACCATACCAAATATCAAACATGAGGATAAAACAATGGAGATGTCATGCTCTAGATCCCGTAACTCGAAATCCCTTAGTGGGATGGCACGGATCTTGAGGTGAGACCTTCGGGATCCATTTCTGGACCGCAGATTTTGGTATCATAACTAGGCTTGAGATAACAATCTCAATGAATCCATAACAGAGTAGTGGAAGCAAAATAAATTTATTCCATAAAAGATCATCAAAATGAATACAATGAGTCAACTGGCTTCAGCTGAGCCTTATTATAAAATTCAAGAACTGAAAGTAATAGATAAACAGAAATGAACCAGCATACGTCCATCACTCTAATCGACCTGCAACATGAAAGTTGCGTGAGTTTGGAATGCTCAGCAAGTATGATCCAGTCATTATCTACATCATATATGAATAAAAATCCAGAGATTAAACAAAAATAACAACGGAAAAAGATAACATATGTTATGACATGAATATAATGCGAGAATGAACAATCAGATGACCTAATGTATGCTCAATCAAGAAATGCAATGTGATGTGAGTTATGCCTATATTTATATGATATGTTAAGCGTCCCTCTTGCAACTTCATGAAGGTTTCGGGACCTGTGTCCCAGGAACATCCGACTGTCCTGTCTCCGATCCGAGCGCTAACCCATGGTTCGAAGCCCACCATATGCTGATTTTAGAGTGTACAATACTCAAGTTCCAGTAGACCTTATGAACCAGCTATGATTCATAACTTATTCTGTAGGACTTTCAACCCACGGGATTAGGCTATCATGTCCTTCCCACCAACCGGGCTCACTTAACATTTCACATGAACATAGTATGAATACACTCTCCTATGGAATACGGATGATAGATCCCCTTAGAAGCTATTCACGCGTCCATACATGTGAATAATCCACTGGGACCCATCATACACATTCCTATGATGCAAGCCGTAGTCATACACAAAAAGGGTTCATGACATTAATTACCTAAATGGTGACCAACTGAGGAGTGTGTCTAATTGGTTAGTATAAATTAAGGACAACAAGTAGGTTACAGTCATTGTAGGTACTCAACCCTAGAACCCACTTGATCCCATCAATAAGTAATAGATAAGCCCAAACCAAACGACATCAAAATCCTCACACAGTCACACACCAAGCTCTGTCTTTGTGCAATTGCGCTCGATCGCACTCTTCTGCACTTGATCGCATTACTGCGCTCGATCGCATTGTTACAGACAGTGACACAAATGTCAGTGTCGTCTCTGTTTTCTGGGTTCTTATAACCAGTATTCTCTAATAGGACTTTCTATAGGGTTTCTTGATAAATTCCTATCTAAAACAAATCACACTGATCATACGAAAATCATGTTAAAAACCAAATCATGAGTCTGATACAACTATCATGTAGTTTAGTATAAATTCAAGAAAAACAGAGTCCAATCGTGATTCAACCAAACTTCGAGCAAGTAGATATAGAACTCATTAATTCATAATTATCTAACACATGTAGAATAATTTCTCAGAGATTAACTCGTATATCCAGAAAACAATGAGATCGATCATGCTAAAATGGAAATCATGTCTTATCAATGAAATCAGTTATAGCATCATAAAAACGATAAAGACGCAGACCGGATAATCTACTTACAATGCTGCTCTATTTGGAATTGGAAACGTGGAACTCATGTAATC
Source organism: Pachysandra terminalis (assembly GCA_031762675.1). NCBI lineage: Eukaryota > Viridiplantae > Streptophyta > Magnoliopsida > Buxales > Buxaceae > Pachysandra > Pachysandra terminalis. The sequence goes on along the minus strand of JAUPMG010287199.1, from coordinate 24,532 downwards.
TAGCCTCCTCTTCTCTTCTTTACTGAAACAAAAACTAGTTTCAGGTTCACAAATTCTCACTCGCACAGCTCTCTCTCTCTCTCTCTCTCTCTCTCTCTCAAAGTTCTGCCATCTCTACTAAGCTTCCAAACACAACGGCTCTAATATCTTAGGCAACAACGAATGGTTAGAGAAATAGGGAGCTTGCTCCCCACTCTCTCCCCTTATCTCCTCCACGAAGGTCACAAACCCACGACTGTTTCAACACACAGTTCGTGCGTTCAAACGGTTGGAAAGAAAGTCTCTTACAAGACTAAGCCCAAAGAGAAAGCTAAATAACATTCAGGCCACTAGCTAGAAGTTTTAATTATGAAAACACCCTAGCATTAATTAAATTCACCAACATTATGAACACAAAACGAATAAAATAGCCAAATAAATTAATTAATTAAGGAAAAATAAACTTAAAGGTTTTAGGTCATTACAAGAGACAATGCAACAATCGCTCGCCCTGGACTAGAACAATGGACTCTAGCATGAGGATTAATATCCCACCCATTTTTATGGATATCATACTTACCTTTGATGGCCTTTATTCAAATAGCATTCTAACCCATGCTAAATCTCCATAGTAATTTACCAAGAAGTGTAGAATTCTACCCCTTTTTCTTTTCTCTCTACACATTATCTCCCATTCACCAGATGGTCTTCCTTGAAACCACCCACCCTCCCATAGGAAATCTCTCTACCACTTCTCAAACATATAGGCTACTACGTGGAACAAAGATAGGTAATAGATAGGGACATTAGTCAATGATGCATGGATCAGTTATCTTACCACCTAAATATAGGTAATTTCTCTTTCCGGTAACCACTCTCTTTTCTACTTTCTCTAAGACTGGTGACTAGAAGACCACTCTCATTGGCAATTTAGTAATCCCACACCCCTTGAACACGCCTGTAGGAATCCGAATACACATGAATCCTAGCTATAGAACTTTTCTTCTAGATTCATCTTAATCCTGATACCATCTCAAAGCATCTAAGGATCGATTTAACACAAAAAATATGTACTTTTCAGCTTTAAAGAAAAATATCTTGTTTTCATATTAGGAGCCATACTGGTTGTCTATGGAGACATCAATAATATATGAGCTACTCGATGTTATGTGGAAGACAAAAAGCAGATGTTAGAATTGGTGTTAGAGGTTAGAAAGAGGCATCCGTAGTTATTTATAGACTAAATTACCTAATTTCGAGGATGAAATTTCCTTTAAGTAAAATTTTAACCTTTTTTTTTGTAATTATTAATTGAATTAGTATTTGTGTAGGTGCCTTACTATTGATTGTTCTAGAAATGCACTCGTGTGGCATACACGCGATAGAACAAAGTTATTTTTAATGGTAAGGTTACAATTAGATGAGGTTAGTAGTGAATCATAAAGTGACGCACATAGAATCACATATAGGTTCCTATTCCAACAATAATTAGTTATAATAATCCTAAAAACTATCAAATTAAGATTACGAGGTGTTTCTGTGCACGCACGTGTAAATGGATTAACACAATAACAAAGGTTCACAAATTTTAAAAAAAGTTTAAGAAGAGGAAGAGATAAAAGGTTGGAAAATTAATAGTGTCTTTGAATGTTTTGAAATTTTTAATTGTGTGTGTGTGTGTGTGTGTGTGAGAGAGAGAGAGAGAGAGAGAGATTAACAATATATTTTTATTGTGAATGCTTTAAAAGATTTAACCATGTGTGGGACAAGGAGAAAGACGATTGAGAAAGAGAGAGAGAGAGAGAGAGAGAGAGAGTTTCACGGTTTTAGCAATCCAAAGGGGTTCAATCCCATCTCCAAAACACTACTCTGATTGACCAGAACCGGTTCTATAAATAAAATTTGGTCCGACCAGGCTTCCAAAAAAAGCACTCTTGTGGCATGCCCCAAACTGACCAAGACATCACCGATCATCAAAAAAGGCACTCATATATATAAACACTCGTACTTCAAAGGAAAACAATAAACCATTCTTTATATCTAAACTAATCATTTGTAGTTAAATGGCTTGATAAGGCCGATAGAGATTTCTTGTAGGAAAAACAAGGTTGTGTCCGTACCCCACATACTATCTGTTGGGATGCTATTTGCAAGCCCAAATGTGTTGGAGGGCTCAATATTAAAAAGCCTCATGAATTTATTGATGCTCTTGTTTGGGCATTGTATGCTGATCTTGAATCTCTTTGGTCAAAAGCTGTTTCAGCCAAATACATTAAAAATAGAGACATTCATACCATTACCCCTAAAAGTTCAGATTCTATTATGTGGAAAAATCTCTGAAAAGTCAGGCACATTGTATTGAAAGGCACTGGTTGGATCATTGCAAAAGGACATGATATCCCTATTAATGATTCCAACCGGTTTGCATACTCAGGTCTGTCATCTCCTCCTATCTTTCCTCCTCATTTAACTGTTGTTGCGGATTTAATTGATTTGCCGACTAACTCTTGGAATTCTAGTATCATTGACAGTTGGTGGCCTCCTGATACTGCTGATAGAATCAAAGCAATACCTCTTCATCTTAGTGCTCTTCATGATAAAATCATCTGGGCTCCAACCTCTTCTGGTATGTTTTCAAGTGCATCAGCTTACAACTTATTGTTTAATAACCCTATCCAACCTCAAGACAAAATCTAGCTCAAATTATGGCATTTCCCTTGTGCGAACACGGTAAAATTCTTCATTTGGAAATGTTTAAAGAATGGTATTCCTACTTATGATCTTTTGAGTCAAAGATTAAAGTTTTGTATGGAGGTTCATGTCCATTGTAAACAATATTTTGAATCCCCAATGCACTTGTTTGCTAAAGATTTGTGGTTTTCATGTTCAGGTATTAGGAATGATAATCTTCAATTTGTCAATTCGGTTATGGAATGGCTATCTACTTTAGTATGTGATTCTAAACTTACTTTTTCACCTCATTTACTGAATATAGCTGCTGCCTCTGCAAATTTTATCTGGGCAATATGGCTTTCTCGTAATACATCCATCTTTGACTCCACTCCTTCTATTCAATACTCATTAATGAATTTCTTCTCTCTTCAGGAAGATACAAGAATTATTCTGAAAACTAAAGCTTCTTTGAAAGAGATTTCACCAAAGAAAGATTACATCTTTGTGAGATGGATTCGACAAAGATTTGGAGTAATCAAGCTTAATGTGGATGGAGCTGCCAAAGGAAAACCTGGTGTCGCGGCTGTGGGTGCTGTTTGTAGAGATGATGCTGGCAGTTTTCTTTGTGCTACTGCTTCTTACATTAGAATCACAGATTCACTTGCTGCTGAAGCTTTTGCCTTGAAAGAGGGTCTTTTATTGGCGTTTGACTATGGGTTTCAAAATATCGTTGTGGATTGTGATTGTTCATCCTTGATCACTATCATTCGTAATCCTGTTGAAGACTCCCCTTGGAAATTGCTCCCTCTTAAAGCTGAGATTTCCTCACTACGTTCCAGATTTTCTTCTATTAGCTTCAATTGTATATTTAAGGAAGCTAACATAGTTGCTGACACTATTGCTAACTTTGCTTTAGATTTCTTCTCTTGTACTTGGATTGATTCTCCCCCTGAATTCATTTTCCGTTCTATTGCAGATGATTTCATGGGTAGAACTACTCATCGTAGGACCTCTTAATCGCTTTTTTCTATATATCTTATGTTTCATTGCCAAAAAAAAAAGTCTTCTTTTTCGTCTTCTTCTTCGAAAGCGCTTGGAATATGTCTAAAACACTATTAGTCCTAGATTTGTGCTCGGTTCGGTCTTCTCATCCATCCTGAATTTGTATATATTTCTAAAATTCTCATTTAAAATTGGTAGGTTGGGGACCTAATCCCAAGTTTTAAGGTTGCAACTTGGGTCGTGCTAACTCGATCCCAAACCGACCCAATCCAACTTTGGGTTGGTTTGGGTTAGGTTTATATCACTTTGGGTAGGTTTTGGGTTGAAAAAGCAAACCCAAAAGCAAACCCGAAATCCAAACTGAATTAACTCGGTTAATAATGAAGTATGCAACTTTTAGAAGTTAAGGATTTATTAAAATCCCTTTAAACTTTTGTTATTTCTAAATAAGCCACTTTGCTATAAAGTCAAGGGGATTTTATACGTATTTGCACCCTGTTCACGTTGTATTAAGTCGAAATAATATATGACTCAAATTATGATTGTGTTTATCAACCCGATTCAAACCAACCGGAAATTACAATTTGAGTTTGGGTTGAGTTTAGGGATGGGCTGAAGTCAACCTCACTCAAACCGAACCGAGTTGATCCCTACCAAATTTCACAAAAATTGAAGCATTCCTCGACATTGTCTTTATTACTATAGTAACAATTCATTAAGTCTCTCTCTTCCCAATATTGCATTTATAAAAATATCTTTACTGCTAATTGTTATCGTAGAGAAAAAGGATAAAAAAAATGATAATTGAAAAGCAGTATAGGTTGACACGTGTCTTCCTATCTAACCTTTCTGCATCTTCCAGGCTAAACTCAGCATCGTTACATTCCAAACGCCTTGCATACGGCGCTACATCGTCAAAAGCACATGACTGAAGTATCGATTGCAGCGTGTATCGATGCTCACCACGTGCACTGGAAGTCTCTCATGACCCTCACGAGACAAATTATCGGATCAATTGAAAACGGGCGTTAATTTAAAAGACGGTTTGAAAAGTTTTCAAATTTGTTTGACTCGGCCTTCTGTAAAACCTTCCCTGTTTCGTCTCTTCCTCTCCTACAATCTATACCTCTCCCTCTTGTAAATCCTTCCCTTCCTTGGAAAAAGCCTTCCCTCTTTTTTTTTTTTTTTTTTTCCTTTTACAGTCTTGGCTTGAGTTGTAAGTGTAAGGAGAAGTTCTGATCTTACTGGAAATTTCAAAAAGGAATTGCAGAGGCTTAGGCTATCGAACTACCATTTATTTTTCCCTCCGAGCAGGTTTGTAAACCCCTTCTCCCCTTTACCTGTTTGATTTAAAGTCTAAACATGTCATTGGTTTTAAAGGTAATATCTAATCTATTTATTTCATATTTTTTTCATTTCAAATTTGATCAGTTTTCTGAGAACGCAACTTTCTGTCATACTTTACAAAGTAGATTCCTTGATCCATTGTGTTGTTTCGTTTGATACAGCACAATGGTTATTCTCAGCTAAAGAATGAGTTTCTCCCCTCTACCCGTTTGATTTAAAGTCTAAACATCCAACTGCACAATGTGCTGGTTGACATGGATTGTACCTCCCCTGTTCACTGGAATGCCTCCATGACATTGCTGCAGTGTGCCTCCGCTCTCCCTCATCACTATCATTTAGTCCCCAACACTTTCTGATATCAGTTCTTATTTCCATCGCTGTTATAGTTCTCTTTTTCCTTGTTTTTCAGTTATATTTTATACATTGGCACACTATGCCACTTATTGCACTTGGTAAATCTCTTAAATAGCATTTCATCGTTACCATGAAAGAAAATTGATTTGTTTATAAGGGATTGGTAATTCTGTTTTTACGTCTTTTTGCCCTTTACCTAATTGTTTTAAATTTAGGCTATTTTTGTTCATTCAATTGAACATAGTTAAATAGTAAACAAATCATTAATAAACACAATGCCAAAAAGGTGCTGGTTCATCTTCAAATAATTTTCTCGACCTAAGATCTGAGAGAAAATTATGTTCACGCAAAAGAATAGCATCAATTAAAGTTTCAAGGACAAAGGAGAACCCTGATAGGCTATTTTATACTTGCACTAGTAAATTTGTAAGTATATTTATATTGATTAAGTATTTTAATAATATTTTTTATAGCTGTAAATTATTATTATTTTTTTAAATATTGTCTTTGAAGGGTTCATCAACTGAGAAGTGTGAATACTTCGAATGGTGCACTCCGTACAAAATAGGAGGCCAGTTGGTAACTGATTATAAACACGGTGAGAGAAAGGATGAGCATAATAATGACAATGAAGCACGGAGAAGGGAGATAGAAGCTTGAATTAAAGTTATTGAAGCCGACCGACTAGATGTTAAAGGAACTCGAATAGTGGAAACGATAACTATAGCCTCATATGTACTTGTTTTTTTGGTTGCATTATTTTTGGGTCTTATAATTAAGATGTAAATAGTTTGAGAATGTTGATAGTGATTTTTTTTTTTATCAAACTTGTTAAAGGAGATGTATTGGAACTTATTCCTCATGTTATTTTGGATCTTGTTCTTCCTACTGAACTACTTCTCTTTTTTCTCTTGAAAGTATCTCCCACTTTGATTTCTACAAAGAACAATATTGTTCAATTGGGAGATACAAAGCTCTGCAAGATTACCAACAAATTAGGCAATGCTACTATATTGCAGATCAATTCTCTTTGTATCTCCCACTTTGATTTGCTACTACTTTGTTGGTAATCTTGGAGATATTTGTTGATTGCATTGCTTTGTTTTGATGCTATTTGCTATTGGGATTCCTTCAGTATGTTGGGTGTCTTAAGGATTTTTTTTGCTGTTATTGGGTTGTTGTAACTGTTACTGCAACTGCTGTTGTTTCTTCTTGTATTTGGATTTGTGTTTGCTTGGTGGTGGTTGTGGTGTGTGTCTGTTGTGAGGTCTTCTGAGGTGGTGTGCGATTGGTGATAGGGGTGGATTCTGTGTTATTGCTGCTGCTGGAATATGCTGATTATACCCAGAGAGTTGTTATAATTCAACATTATGTGAGGAAAAACTGGACGACAATAATTTGTACCAGATTTCTTCTTCTATTTCTATCGTTTCCCCCCTTGAACTGAACTAAATTAGCTTCAGCCTACCCTCTTGAACTGAACTAAATTACCTCATGTTGGTGAGATATGTGTTGAACTAGTTTGTTCTAGTTTAGAAGTTAGTGGTGTTTTGGCAGTTCTCTGCCTTAGTGAGCCAAAATTATGGCTGCTAAACCTTCATTTATATCTTTTAATATAATGGAACTATTTACCTTCCAAAAAAAAAAAGGAAACTCACAAAACACCGTTGTAATGGCATTACAAAACAAGTAGATAAACAAGAAATTCAACTATTTCATGGCTTGTGTCAAATTCACTGTGCTATATATATAATCCACCAGAAAATGGTATGTGAACTTTAATATTTTACTCCCAAAGTTTAGCTAGTGATTTTCAATCCGATGATAATTCCCTTCAAATAGATTCAAATAAGTTGAATAATGCAACACCAAGACAATGAGCAAGTGTAATATTCTTATCTATATGAGCAACATTCCACCCTCCAAAATCACATTCTACGACAGATGACAGAATTTGCCTACAACATCCAATTCCATCCCAAACGAAGAACCAAAGCTCGTTTCCACAAAAATCTCGTGGGACTCAAATCTGTGACGTATGAACCAAAGCTCATTTCCACAATGCAATGCCAAGCTTTTCTGTATTGGGGGGGTCAAATTCCTGTCAAAACGAACGAAGAACCATCAATAATATCGCCGATGCAATCTGAACTTGATAAATAAATAAAAAAAACACTAACTCTCATGAACTTTCATCCCTTCATATCACTGGACTAAGCAAAGACATGCATCCTACTCTCAAAATAGTCCAAGTGTGACAGTTCATATGGGTTGGTAGGCCTCAATTAAAATCTTTAAGTGCAATAGAAAACGAAAAAGCACATATAGCTGCAACATAGTTTCAGAAGTTGATAAGCTAAAATTTAGTTTCCCAAACCATCATTTTGAGATTCATATTGAATTGGTACAAAAGGCTTACAATAGAAGACCATCTTGGCAAACTGTTCTGGCATTTGATATTTCCTGATAGGGAAGCGATTTAAAAATATTGAACTCACAGGTGCCAATTGTGGAGTGTTAGATCTTCTGATGTGGCTTTCTCTCACTGGTCATAAGCATTTTAAATCACTAACCTACTTGAAATCTGATTTGATTAAATTGGTGATTCAGCCATCTCTTGTATGGAAATATGTGTAAGACATTGTAAACCAAAAAAACTGCTTGTTTAACTGAATGAAAATAGTTGTTTATAAGATAACAAAATATACAGAATGAGACTTATGATATCAAGATTTTGAGACTAGAAAGATGAAGCTCTTTTGACTTACAAATTCTCACTATAAGAATTTAGCAGAAGCATGGTCAAATATCTCAAACCAGAAAACTCTCATATAATGTCTCAGTGACTTATACGAAATATCATGAGCATCCAATCTAACCCAACATATGTATAACCTCAAGAGTTTGGAAACAAGAGCTAGGCAACATTTCAAAGTTCACCCATAAAATTACCAAAGAAAATCACTAAAAGGGGCATCAATCCATTCTGAAAAGACTAAAGTCAACAATCAAAGAACAGAAAACTAAAGTACATTCTCTATAAACAAACACTCAATTCGATTTTTCAAATCCTTGAACAGCAGAAAGGGACTTAGAAAAAGAGCCACTACTTTTAAAATTTTCAATGATAGGTATCATAATTGACAATGTCAATGGTAAGGTGAAATATTAGTTTAAAATGCAGTACCAATAGTGCCTCCACTGAAGTAATTCAAAATTGCAATCTCATGATCTCCACCAATGCTGTTATCGTCTGTCAATCCTTAAAAATATAATGTTCGCCTGTGTTAACAGATGTGGCCACTGGAATCCTTAAAATTATGAATAAGAGAATCACAAACTCATCAAATGCCAATTTTTTTTTAAAAAAAAAAAATGTAATACTGACCTGTTATTGTTGCTAGAGTCTTGTTGTGAGCCAATTGTGGGGAATAAATGCTCTTGATATGAAGTTCTAGTGTATAAATCTTGTTGCTACATAGTGGAAAATCTAATAGAATTCATAAAAGAATGTTAAGGAGTAAAGACAATCCATATAGAATGGAAAAAAAAAACATTAGATAAAAATTACCAAAAGAATGTGATGAAAGCTATTTGGATTATGTGGTTGGTTCAATTGAGTCGAAAGTGAAGGCCTATACATAAATACAGGCTGAGGATAACCAGAAGTGCTTGTACCAATATATGAAGCACCGAAAGCCCTGGATTTCAGTTTGACGATTAATATAATAATTAGACATGGAAAAGTAAAAACAAATAATCTAAATGTGTTAACCTTGACATGTTACCTGAACAGATTGTAGTGGTCCAGTGAATGGTCTTGTAACTTGTTGTCCAAAGAAACTTTGAGTGTAGGATGTAGGACCTTGGACTGGAGTTGTTTACTTTTGATCCTTTTTTGCTTTTTGGGGTTTCTTAACAGCATTTGATTGATGCACTTGACTTATTTGTTGCTGATGAGACATGGGCTCATTAGGCTTGTTTTTTGTTTTTTCTTTTGCCTCTTTTGACTTACAACCTTGTCAAGAGCATTCGGATACAGATGCATGTTGCAACCTGAAAGACCAACATTAGATTTCTGTTTCAAGCCTCTTATTTCTGCTAGGTTATCCACAACCTCGATTCCAATTTCTTCACACTCACTTTGAACTGAAGAGGCAATTCCATCACATGGAGCATTCGCATCATTTTGTATGTCATTTAACTGTTGTTGTATTTGATTTGCATGTTTGACTACAAGATCATAACTAACTCGACTCAAAGAAGCCCTCTTTGCTATAGGAACAACTATATGGCACAAACCTCTATAGCGATTCCTATACTCCAATTTAGGGTCGCTTTTAACAATCATTGAAAAACCTGTTACAATCCGTCCACATTTAGCATCCTTTCTTCATCTATTCAATATGTACTTATCAGGTAGTCTTTTTATTCCATTGTTGTTCAAAGCCCATAGTGCATGAGTGCAAAGAATTCCCATAAATTCAAACTTTTTGGAACTGCATGTCAAGCTAGCATCTATAAGAATCAAAGATGACAGTATGCTTACGACGCCTAATTGACCTTAAGTCCGAAACTTTGTACTCGGTCTTTGTGAAAAATTTTCATACACTTTATGCTTACAATTCCAAGTTTCCAGTACTTCATCATGAAAAATAATCCAGATAGGTGGTGTGTAAACACTCTTTGCATGCTCTAATATTAAGATTCGAAAATCACACACCAGTACACTTTGCTCATCTTGCTTTCTGCTTTCAACTCTTCAAATCATCTGTCTTTCATCATTATATCAACACTTTCCAAAAACCTTGTTAACTCTTTTGAAGTGCCAAGATGTTATTTCAACGAGCTATTCATAGCTTCATACTGCTGTGTGGTATTCATATCTGCACAAAATGTGTTCCTCCCATCGGCAAGAGCCCATTTTTCTCTTTCTTTAAATTGATCTTCCAACCATTTGTTGTCTTGAAGCTAGTATCTTTCAATCATTTTATTCCACTCCTCTTTAAACTCCTCATCATCTTCATATTCATATACACATCTTTGAAAATCTTTTGAAAATGTTTTATTACAAAAGAATGTATCATGAAGCTTCTTCGCGGCATTTTGATACATAAGCCAAGCACAAAGATGATGGTAAGTATCAGTTAAATTGGATTTTATAGCATTTATCATCACTTGATTTTGATCCGTCAGAATTGTCTTCATGCTTTTCCCAGACATGGCCTTGATAAATGGCTTAAATAACCACTTTGAATGTTTCAGTTGTTTCATTATAAAGAAGCACAACACCAAAAATGATGGTCTGCCTGTGATTATTAACTCCAACAAACAAACCAAATGGATGATCTTCGGTGTTGGTTTTGTAGGTTGTATCAAAACAAACCGCATCACCAAATAAGTCATAATCACTCATCATCTCTGAATCTGTCCAAAAAATGTTACATATCATATCATCCTCATCAAGTTGCAGGGCATAAAAGAATGACGGGTCTTCAAATTTCTTTTCCTGAAAATAGTCTATTAAAACATTTGCATCTCGTTTCTTCATTCTCATCTTTCTCCTACGATGCAAATAGTTGTTGCAATCCGTAATGGTAAATCCAATGTTGTCCTGACCACCTGCTTGTTTACTCACTAACCCCATAATTGTTGAAGGTGCTATACCAGAACTATTTGCTATGTCTACTTCAACAGTTTGTGCAAGACTCAAATTCCGATGAGACCTTAGCATATGAACCATGTTTTGCGAAACTACCTCATGATTATGCAATGGTTCAAAGCCCATGACCACATACTTACCATTATGGTTCATCTTAACTCACATTTTTGCCTTACATACAACCCTTGTTTTTGCACGGCACTTTTTGATCTTTTGATCTCGTTTATCTTTTCCACGCTTTCCTTCTCGAGAACAACAAAAACTTCTATCAACAATCACACCAAACTTTCTATGGACTTGAAATTTTTTTATACTAAAACCAATCACTTTAGCGTACTCATTATAAAAAATTCAGCATCCTCTTCTGATTCAAACTCTTTCCCAACTTTTGGTCTGTAGTTTTGGTGGCTCATTTCTTCTGTTCCATCCTTGTAATTATTCAAATCATCACTAGCTTCGATTGGATCATTAATAGAGTCTTCCTCATTGCACATTTCTTCAAGTGATGAACAACTTCCAACCATTCTGTCTTCTTACTTTGTTTTTATGCCAAAATAAAGCATCTAAAAATAATTGACGATTATGATGGTGAAGAGGCAAGTATTCAGTGTGATTCAGAAATATAATCAAGATATTCCAAAAAATTAGGTTGGATGGTTAATACCATCCAACCTATAGATGAAAAGTAATTTTTCTTTCTTTAATATGTCTTAGAAGCTACTTTTCAGAATACATACCCGAGTCACCAATCTGTTTGGTTGGTAAGGGCAGGAAAGAAGTGAAGGGTTGGGAATGACCTGAACAAAAATACAGAATTTGTATTAGGGCAGGGTGTTAGTTGTATAAGTTTAAGAAGGACAAATCCCTTATAAACAAAGCAATTTTCTTTCGTGGTAACAATGGAATGCTATTTAAGAGAATTACCAAGTGCAATAAGTGGCATTAAGTGTGCCCGTGTATAAAATATAATTGAAAAAATAAGAAAAAAGAGAACATTAACAACGATGGAAATTAGAACTGATATCAGAAAGTATTGGGGACTAAATGATAGTGATGGAGGAGAGCGGAGGCACACTGCAGCAACGTCATGGAGGCATTCCAGTGAACAGGGGAGGTACAATACAATTTTGAAGGCTTCACGGATGCCTATAATCCCATCAAATTTTTCAGAAATGAATCGAACCAAATTTTTAAGATTCAAATACATAAGAGAATAACTGGATTTTTCAAAGATGAATCCAACGAAATTTTTAAGTTCTTAGATATACAGCTACAAAAACAAGAACAACTTCAATATTGGTGCATGAATCAATACACAAGAGAAACATTCCCAACTTTAAAATTATTTATACGGATTCAAAGTTGAAAGGGGTGAACCAGAGATAAATGAAAGAGATAAAATAAAATGAATATAGCATCTAACAATGATTATTCTCAGGAAATGATCAAGACTTTAAAAAAAATGAAATAAATAGATTAGAATGTACCTTTAGAACTGATGAGATGTTCAGACTTTACATCAAACAGGTAGAGGGCACGAAGACATTATGCAATGGTGATAATAGAGAAGAGATGAAATGAAAGAGATGAACCAAGGAGAATAGAGAATGTTTTTTTAGATGGGTGGGAAGTGGAAATTTTCGTTCCTCTCCTGCCTAAATTCTTATTTTCGTTTTATTTTTTATTTTTTGTTTCAAACCGTCCGTTAAATTAACGCTCGTCTTCAGTTGATCCGTTAATTAGTCTCGTGAGGGTTATGAGAGACTTCTGGTGCACGTGGCGAGCATCGGTGCACGCTGCAGCCGATGCTTCAACCACGTGCTTCAAACGATGTAGCCCCCTCACATACCTCGCAATCTCGACCACCTCATCTCTTGATTTCTTCAACTTATACTTCAAAAGAATATCACTCCTAACAATAAACGTACGAATCCTCGGCCGCTTCGCAAACTTCACAGTCTCCTATGCAGCAGCAATATTTGCACGATTACACCTCTCCAGGCCACATATGACCGGAATGTGTCCGTCCTCATTGACGGTGTTTCCAACCCCCATAGCAATAATTTTGACAGCTTCAACGTCGTCTTTAGAGAAAGCAGGGAATCCAACCTCGATGATGTCAATGCCGAGCTTGGCGAGTGACATCGAGCTTCTCTTTGCTGGCCATGGTGGTGTCGAGAGATTGTTTGCCGTCAAGGAGACTGGTGTCAAAGATGCGGATGTAGGAAGGGTCGGTGATTCGGTTGGGGATGTAATCGGGACACCGGAAGAAATAGCATAATATGGATTTGTTTTGTAAGAACTTGAATAATCCCTAAAAACTTTAACTTGAGATCATAGGGTAAAATAGTAATTTAATTTTACTAATAAACCATGATTAACATTCATAAAATCCTTAATCTTATAAAACATGTTAGAAACCCTTAAGTCGTTCAAAACTGATCAGGTAAGCCAGATAGACTTAGGAACCAATATTGGTTAAATAACTTAACTTAGCAGTTAAATAGGAAATCAAATCAATTAGCAAGATAAAAATTGATTTAGGCAACCTAGAAGATTTTTTTGTGACCCCTAAATGTGTTTACAACCTCAGTAATTAATTAGGTGATCAATTGTGTAAGAATAGAGCTAGAAACCCAGTTGTATCCCTGTAGCTATTTTAATTTACAAGTTTACCCTTAGAACCTATAAATAGGAAACTTAGGTTTCATAACTTCATTTTCACCTCTCTCTCTCTCACACGGAGCTCTTGGAGAAGAAGAGGAGGGGAATGCTGTAATGACCTAAATTCCTTAATCTAATTTTTCCCTAATTATTTAATTATATATTGGTAATTTAATTCCCTCGTTATTTAATTAGAATAATTAAATTAATGTTATGTGCCTAATCTATATGGTTTATGAATTAAATTAAGACTAAGGGTGTTATTGTAATTATACATTATATTTGGGGACCTTAGTATTATTATAAGACTTTTAGGGGTTAAGTTGTAAGATGAAATTATCCCAACAATTCAAACACACAGTTCGTGCGTTGAATTGGTCTTGCCTTTGTGGCAATCGTCGAGGAGAGATGGGGAGCGAAGTGGGGAACAAGCTCCCTATTTCTCTAACCATTCCTTGCTCCCCTCAGGAAATTAAAACGACTGTTGTGTTTGGAGACTAAGAGGGAAACCGAGACTGATAATAGAGAATTTGAGAGAAGTGAAGAGAACAGAGATTTAGCGAGAGCTTGAGAAGAGAAATTGAACCCAGCCATATTTCGTTATTGCAGTAAAGAGAGGAAGGAAGAGAATAAGAGGAAAGTAGGCGAGTGAAGAGAATTCGCATTTGTAGCCTTTACTCACATTCTAAAAAGTAAGTAGCTTATCCAGTCCAAATTCTTATTATTATGAATGATGCACTGTGTTGTTTTCCGTGATTAAAATATGATCACTGGTTTGCATTTTCGAACTTGTATTGTCTGGAAACTATGATATGATCTATGAGAATTTAGTCCACATATATTTAGTTAATGAGGATCTAGTCAATTCAAAATATACTCGTTTGCAATTTGATCGAATCATGTGATTTGCTTTTCATAGTTTTCATGATCAGATTTTGTTTCCAGAAGTTATACCAGAAATATACATGAGATTTATGTCGTACTTGTGTTAGTTTTTATGATGTTTGCTATGAAGATAAGTTAACTGTTTAGATAGGAATTAAACCTAGAAATCCTATTAGTTTCTGTGAGAATGTTGGTTAATAGAAACCCAGAAAACAAAGACTTAGAATGACATGCTTGTCTGCATTTTGGGATCGAGCGCAACCTCCTGCGGTCGAGCTCTTTGGGATCGAGCGCGACATAATCCTATCGAGCGCAACATCATGCGATTGAGCACATTGAGATCGAGCGCAACATCATGCGATCGAGTGCAACAGAGCAGACAAAGACCTATTGAGAGAGTGTGAGGGTTTGGATGTCTATTGGTTCGGGCTTATTGGTGCTTTGTATTGGGATTAAGTGAGGTCTAGGATTGCGTACCTACAATGGCTGAAACTTACTTGTTCCTCTTAGCATGTGCTAACCAATTAGATACACTCCCCAGTTGGTCTCCACTTAGGGAAATAAAGATGATGAACCCTATTTGTGTATAATTGTGATTTGCATCATATGGATGTGTAAGATGGGTCTTAATAGATTATTCAGGTGTATGGGCGCATGATTGCTTCTAAGGGGATCTGTCATCCGTATCCCATAAGAGAGTGCATTCATACTATGTTCATATGAAATGTTAAGTGTGCTCGTTTGGTGGGAAATAATAGGTTGCCTAGTCATATGGGTTGAAAGGCATGCGAAATAAGTTATGAATCATAGTTGATTCATAAGGTCGACTGGACCTTGAGTATTGTACACTCTTAAATCAGTATATGGTGGACTTCGAACTATAGCTTAGTGCCCAGATCGAAGATGGGACTACCGATCATTCCTGGGACACAGGTCCTGAAACCTTTTTGAAGCTGCAATGAGGGACACTTAATATATCATGTAAACGTAAGCATAAACCACATTACATTGCATTTTTTGCTTGAACATACATTAGTTCATCTGATTGTTCATTCTTGCATCATAATTATGTCATAACATCTATTATTCATTTCTATTGTTATTACTGTTTTATCGCTGGATTTTAGTCATACATAATGACGTGGATGGTGATTGGATCATGCTTGCTGAGTATTCCAAACTCATGTAACCTTTATGTTGCAGGTCAATTTTGAGTGATGGACACATACTGCTTCAGTACTGTTTATTTATTACTTTCAGTTGTAATAGTTAGTTGGATCTATGATATTTGAATTTTCATGTAAGGCTCAGCTGAAGCCGTTTGATTTATTTATTTAATAGTTCAAATCTATTGTATTCTTCTGCGAACTCTGAACTGATGAAATAAAGTTAATGTTTATTTTATCTCATTTTATTTTGGTAATGATATGGCAATTCGCGGTCTAAAAATGGATCCCAAAGGTCTTACTTCGTGATTTGTGCCATCCCACGTAGGGATCCGTATTACTGGATTTGGGGCGTGACAAATGCTCAAATCCTCAGATGCACAGAGGAGCAACCATGGACGCGACCCGACAACGCCTTTGTGTATTTATTTATGTTTTAATGTTATGAGCATGGGAGATGATCATGTTTGATTTTGTTCTTCCTTCCCCCATGAGTTTGGTAGATGGATTTCATGCTATTGAGAGCCCATCCCTCATAGAGAACATATATGATCAAGATTGCAAACCCTATGAGCCCTAATGTTAAAAATCAGCTTTCTAGGGTTTGGAATTTCAGGAATGTAGAATCTTGAGTAAACTGATTTCCCTTGGCCTAGAAACCTTTTTCGAAGGTCCCATAGGTGGTTAACAACCTCTGGGGTGAAATTTCACCCAGAAATACCCTGATCCCGTGATTCGGCGACTTCCTCGGTGCGCCGAGGATTCCGTCGATTCTCAGAGGACATTTCAGGCTTACTGGAATGGTCGCCGAAACCCATTTTAGTGCTCCAAAACCTCTTCGATCCCCAATTTTAGAATTTGATCAAGTTCACTTTTGATCTAATGAGATTTATCTAGACCAGTTCCCAAGGTGCCACCTCATTTGACACCTTTTCGCCTTTTTTGGCGAGCTGAGATGTTACCAAATAGCTTGCCGAGAGCTTTCCCTGGTCCGATGTTGATGGTTAAGCCATAGACATCTGTAGAACGACCAACCTCACATGTTTGGCATGTTTTTCGAGCTAGTAGACTTGCCATGCAAAATATAACCCCCCAATCTAAATGTTAGCCTTCTCAGAATTGGTCGAGCAATAGGACTCATACACCTCACATGCATTCATATTTGCCATATAGTTTATGCTTAAATGATTATGCTAGCTTACAGTGTGGTGTGACGCTTTATTTCATCTTATAGTGGTTTCCTTATGTTTATAACTTGCCTGTACTCGCCTTGTCACATTTACATTGATTAATGTTATATGTTTGCTTTGTAGTGTAGAATCATGGGACTGTGCCCATAAGATTGATGGTTTGAATATATGTTTATGAAGAATTGTGTGTTGCAATAATTAATGGACCTGACATATAGACTATCTTGCTATAGTAGTTTAGTCTAATACCCCATGTGATACCCCTGAGTTTAGGCTGTCATATGAGATGACTTGACTTATTGACCTTTGTTGTTCTATAAGAGGACCATGTTGTATACGCCCAAGCTGAGAGAGAACCTTATGCTGGTATTCCTCTACAGACTTGTGGTAAGATGATTCCCAAGGATCGGCACACTGGTGCGGCTTGGAAAAAGAGTGAATCATGAATGTGTTTTCACCTAAGCTGAGAGAGAACCCTTTTGTGGTATGCCTCGCAGACTTGTGGTAAGATGATTCCCAAGGATCGACAAACTGGTGCGGCTTGGAAAAAGAGTGAATCATTGCTATACCTATTGTTGGAATATGGATATGTATGATTCTCTGAGGGCCTACTCACATTGGTGAAAACCTCGAATTATTACTCATGATAAAAAAAATAAGTGGGGGGATTGTGCCTCCTTGGTGAAAAACCCATAAAACTATGTTGTACACATAGAATAATCCTATCCCTTAACTGTGAATACGGGAATGAAGTCACACTGGTGGGACATCCTAAATAGTCGTATTGGGATCATGTGAGAACTTACTATATTTCATATACCATACAACGCCCCCTCTGCATTTGCATTGCATATTCCCTGTTGATATCATTTTGAGTGTCTAGTTTATTACACACTAGATCTAATTACCATATAGAATTAGGCATATGGATACTATGATGTTGACCTATGATTTTATACCAAGTGAGGATAGGAGAGAACAATAGATTGTGCGATCTCTGTTATTTACTACTTTATCACCACAAGCATAAATACCATCATTATCACGTTATATATATATATTTTACACTTTTCTCATAATATTGAGATATGAATAAATACCTTGGAAGGACTTATCCTGGCTTTCCAATTTATGTTTGTTGATTTATACTTTTCAGGTCTTCGAACTTAGTTACAAAGAGAGAGCCTGGGAATGGATATAGAAACTTGGATTTAGTTGTAGAGTTGTGCTAGAGTTAGATTTTCCCTTTTGTTTATTCTGTAATAGATTTAGCTTCATATTTTTGTTACTTATACTAGAACTGTTAATTACTTCCGCTTATATTTTGACCATTGTTATCCACTCACATAACAATATAGAGTGAGAGTTACGATTTAAGCTTGAAATCTTAGAATTAAGATTTTTTTATTTGATTCGTGACATATTTTAGGATGATGAGATGAGGGTTTGTAGATGAAGAGAAAGCGAGTGGGATTGGTGGGATTCGATTTGGTAGAGAAGATGGTTGTACAAGAGAAGTTAAGGTTTCTGAACAGAGAAGCCATGAATGAGAGAGATATGAAGAGTCGTTTGGTGGTGTACGAGAGAGAGAGAGGAGTGAAAATCGTCTATTCCCTTTTAAAATAGACATTTTTTGGTGATCCCACTATTCACTAACCCACGGTTAACGCCTTTAGTGATTAGAACGTTATCTGAGTAGCCTTTTTTTAAATTATATTATTATTTATTGATACTTTTAAAACTAATTCATAAGTTAAAAATGTCTATTTTAAAAATTAGAAAAAAAAAACATGTTTAATAAAAAAATATTGCAACTAACCCATTTATTTATGGATTAGGTTCGGTTTACTGATGGTCCAACACGTTACTAAATGTGCTGATTGATTATTAATATTTGATATTATTATTTAAATTAATAAAGATGCTAACAGAGATGTTCTATTCACAAAAGGCGTTATCCATGGGTTAGTGATTAGTGGAAAACATTGTAGCGGATACGTGTTGTGTCTACATTTCTGCAAGAGAATTTTGTAGTAGAATTCGTAATAGACGATTTTCAACCCGGTAAAGGGACAAGAAGAAGATCGCTTGGAGAGAGAGAGATAAAGAGTCGTTTGGCCTACGAGAGAGAGAGAGAGAGAGAGAGAGAGCAGAAGAATCTATTCCCATCAAAAAAAAAACAGTGGAGACTTACTGTAGTATAATATATGTGTATGTATAAGATATAAGATAAGATTTCTTATAATGGAAAAATAAGTTCATTATTTTACAAAAAAAACCTATTTGTTTAGCAAAAAAAAACTAACCTTCTATTTCTATAAAATTGAAAAGAAAAAAAAATTCCCATTTATTAGCAAGTTTGAAAAACCTCAATCCGAAAGTGCCCGAACTAGAAAAAACTTATGTGGTCAAATCAGCTGCCTAGAATTTACAAAGGCGAGAGAACTTGAAACGCTCTTTTTGGAACATTCGAGCTATTTTGCCATTGTTGTCTGCCGTTTATAAGTAACATCCCGACCTCTCTATTCTCTCTTTATCTGCTTTTTCTGTTATTGTCTGAACTCGTTTCTCTTTCTCTCTGTTGTTCCATTCTTTTGTTATTGTTTGAACTCGTTTATTTTTCTCTCTCATTCTTTTGTTATTGTTTGAACTCGTTTATCTTTCTCTCTGTTGTTCCATTCGCGTCGTTCCTCAAACATGAGGTGAGCTTTATAATGCTAATCTTGGGTTGTACTGTAAATTCTTCTAATTCGAGTTCTTATGTTCATCTAATTTCTGATCATGATGTCACATTTAATTGACATTACACGTTGATGTGAAGCTTATTTATTGTTTGTAACTTTTCTTGTTTCTTTACGATCTTTGTTTTGAACTTTAGTATGTATTAAACTCTAATGCTAGGTCTGGTTTTGATGAACTGATATTTATTCTGTAAATGGTTACGAGGTATTTGTATTTTCCGATTTCTAGAATTATGTTCTGGTTATATTTCTATTTTGATCTCTGTATAAATATGTGATGAAATGTTCATTTTTGTTCTTTTTGTTGAATTGTGAACTTGATTGTGAATTAAAAACCTAATATAGTATTGTTAAGTATTGGAATTTGGAAATCTTCTTTATATATTTTTCTTTAGTTGTTAGGACAGTGGTTTTCTGTGGAAGACTTGTTACCTTAATTTTTGGAGGCATTTATCTGTTGTTGTGTGAGGACTTTTGAGATTTTGATCCTGGGTTTGCTCTAATAAGTTTCTGGGCATTCCTTATATGGATTCTAGCAGTAATTATTGAAGATTTCTAAGCCAAAAGGATTACTCCTTATTGACCATGAGTCCCTCGAATGAAGACCTTGTGATGTTCTCGATTCTGTTATATGGTACTTGCACCTTTTTTTTCATGAGATGGTTCACTCCTAATCCACATTCATCAGAACCTACAAGCGTGTAAATAATGAAAGTTTACTCAAAAGGTTAAGGCAGCCTAAAGACACATTTCTATTTCTGTAAATTCCTCAAAATGTACTCGTTTTGATGTTCTTCCTTCGTAATCTGTTTGGATATCAATATTAAATTGGTGACTAACTAGGATATATGGGATTGATCTACAATGTGATATATTATGATGTGTGAATCAGAAATCTGGTTGAATAAATATCAGTTTGAGTTGCTTAATCAATAGAATTAACTAGATGAAGAAAGGCCATATAATGAATTTTCCTACTTGTCACAATTGTCACCCTAGTGGGAAGTGGGCTCAGAGATCTGACAAGATCTGTCTCACAGTTGAGTTACCTGATGCCAAGGATGTAAAACTCAAGCTTGAACCTGAAGGGAGATTCATTTTCTAGGCTACGAAAGATGGTGTTCCTTATGAAATTGACATGGAGTTGTATGATAAAATCAATGTTGAGGTATTGTAATTTGATAATTGAGCTTCTAGTATTAAATAGTTACCGTGAATTAGGCAAGCACACTTGGTGAGTTTTACAGGAGAGCAAGTTTAATATTGGTGTCAGGGGCATTGTTTATGTCATAAAAAAGCAGAAAACAAATGGTGGCTGAGGCTAGTTGAGCAGGAAGGAAAACCACCTGTTTTTCTCAAAGTGGACTGGGATAAAATAGGTTGCCGATGAAGATGAAATTGGTTAGTGCCGTCTCTGGATACTTTTGTTTCTCTTTCTTCGGTATTACATCAAATAGTTTTCTTGACACTGCTGCTCATTTCTTCTTTTATCAGAGAAAGCTGGCATGGACTTCGATGACATGGCTTTCTCGGTGGTAAGTCACAAGCCCAGAGGTCCTGCATGAATCATTCTAGAATTGTAGTGTTACTAAATGCTCTAATTTCATGTTGGCATGCTTCTTAAGTACATCAAGCTATTTTTGCTCTGAAATTGGGTTCTTGTGATGTCTTGTTTGGAGCTGTATGCTATAAACATTAAATATAGCAGTTTACTGCTGTGAAAAACTTTGCTTGTGAATCCCTAACAACCTGCTGACAAATCAATATAGTAGATTGCAAGATGGGATTGCTGTCATCGTGTTTGTATCTTGATTTCAGTTTCATCTTTCGCTGCCTTGCTCAAATTACTCTATTATCTCAACTTTAAGCATTTATTTGTGTTTTGAGCTTGTCTTACTAAGCTCAATGCCTCACATGGCTAAAAACTGCGTCTCAACCATCTTTGGCATTCAGACCCTGCTGCGACTGTAGATGATGGTTCTAGTCTGGAAGCTGTATATCATTCCTGTGCGGATTTTTAGTTTGCTGATATGCCTTTAGAGTCTCACATTTTCTTCTAATTTTTCTTATTTCCTCCATTTCATTCTAAAGCTTGTTGTAGAGAATAAACATGGAATGGACTGATGGACATGTGAAAATCCCTTGGATGATAGGATATAAGGATATGATCTTACAGCGTTCTTGCTCAAAGGGAAGAATCTGTGATGCATCAACATTTTGGGTTCACCTTGCTGATGATTATGAATATTGTGCAGAAGTTAAACATGAGTGGGGATGATTTTGATATGGATGAACCAAATGATGAAGAAGGTTAGGATTTATCAGCAATTTCACTTCTTTCCTTGAAATTCTATTGTACACTCTTGACAGTTAATACTACATTCAGAGATTAGGAGTTCTGCAAATGTTTGAAGCCCTTCTATTCGTGCACTACATTTTCTTGCTTAGATTTTGTGCTATTTTGGACGGGGTTAATTCATTTACTTATGTACATATTTCTTTGTTCGAGTTCTAGTAATTCTGATGAGTGTTTGTGACATTGCAGAAGAAATCGAAGAAAAGAAAGATAGGAAACCAAGAAAGAAGAACCAACTGCAACAGCTGTTGAGGAGACTAAGGCTTGACTACCTTGGAAAAGTATAGCTCCAAGTTTACTTTTGGTCGAGGCACTTTTGGTTTAAATCTTGTGTTGGCGTTATAGTATTAGAGTTTTGATTTCAAAAGGATAAAAGAGTTGTGGCAATGTCTTAAAAGTAGTATGTAAACGAACAGCTAACCTTTCTTTACGTTTAGGTGAGTATGATGTGCTTAAAGAGAGCAGGAAATCATTTACTAGGTGTTAAAAAGTTTCACATTGATTCGTCAAGAAGAGTGTTGATCTCAGTCATGGGGTACAATGGATATTATGACTATAATACTGATGATTCAGTGACTTAAGCAGGTGTCTGTATGCTTGACTTGCTTGTCACCTACTTGACCTACTTGACATATGGATCGTGGGTCACTCGATTCGGTTCGATCTGGCTATTTAAACATTTGTGAGTTCCTATATATATCAAAAAATTTGGTGTCTCATTTTTCATGTATCACTTAATGGTATAAAGGTGACATATGGCATCTCCTCTTTTATTCCTACAAAACAAAATTTACTGGTTAAAGACTACTTGCAGACCAAGTCTACTTGAAGTCCAAAAAAAGACAAGTCTATATAAAGACAAAGTTCACAACAAGATAATAAGGACCAAGAGACAAAAAAAGATACAAGACACAAGAGATATGATAGAAGGAATAGAAAGACGAGAGAGAATACTACTTGTTTATACTTTAGACTTCATGTATTGAAAGAAAACGCTCATTTCCTTCTATCCCTTCTCTCTCTCTCTCTCATTTCTTATTTCCTTCTTTATTCTTGTATGATTGGGGTTATCGTTGTATTCCTTATACTTCTAAATCGTGAAAAAGTCTCTATGAGGTGGCATCCGTGGACTAGGCATATTACTAAACCACGTAAAAACTATATGTTCTCTATTTACCTCTCCCTCATTTTTACATATATTTGTCGATGAATGGTGTAATATCGTCCGAACGGTTGCGCGAAGGTTTAGGCGGATGGTTGGGACGTTCTATGTACTCAAACAAGACCTTATCCAACTCTGAGCAGTGTAGAAACAACTGATACACGATATTTCAAATATCGACGTCATCACGTGCTTACACGATTTATGTCTCTAAGCACCTCAGTTCTAATTAGCAACTTAAAGCAAGTCAAGTAGTACAATTTTTGTAGCACCATTTTAGACGATTCCGTTGGGACGTTCTTTCTACATATTTCGACAAATATGGGTAATATCATGCGCCTTATAAGAGGTATGACCAATTATGTGGTTCTTTTCTTATTGGCTTTGATATTCTTATTTTACATAAAATCTCTTTTTCATGTGCGTATGATCCTTCCAGATCTTGTTCTTACGCATCTGACTCTTCAAAACTTCATTCCTGTGAAGAAATTGCCATTCGACACTTTTCTGTGAGGAACTTGTCATTTTGAGGCTTTTTTGTTAAGGAATTTATATTCAGGGTTTTTTTATAATAAAAAACTATTCCTTCCAGACTTTTTTTAAAATAAATGACATTCGAGGGTTTTTATATAATTTTTAAGCATGCGAGGTGTTTTTTATAAATACTAGAAACTTGAAACTTCGGAGGCCATTTTATTAAGATCAAATGCTAGGAGCTTGGGCCTTCGAAAGCTTCACCCTTCTATTAAGATCGAATGCTAGGAGCTTAGGGCTTCGAAGGCTTCACCTTTCTCACAGAACTTCTTTCGTGCGCATAGTCTCCGGATGGGCTCTCTCCATGCAAAGGCCCTTCTCACGACCTTTTCTTCTCGCGAATAGCCCTGGATGGACTTCCTTCGCGCAAAGACCCTTCTCACAAACTTTCTTTCGCACAAATAGCCCCCGGATGGGCTTCCTTTGCACAGAGGTCCTTCTCACGAACTTTCTTTGTATATTAATTTTTATTCTCATTTTTTAAATTTTGTTAATTACTTGGTATCCAAACGGAGGCATTTTCCTGGCATCCAAACTGAGCTTGTGGGAAGACAAAAGAATTAAAGAGTAATTCTGGAAAAACCCATTCCGTTAATCTGCTTTCCCTTCAAATTCTACTCTAGATTCTTGACACACAAGATCTCAGGACAAAGAAGTAAGAGGATAATTTGAAATTTAAAAATTAAATGCTTTTGTCCTATTGAGATGACTTGAAAGAAATAAAAAGAATATAGGGTAAGCTTTAAAAGGTAAGAGTTGAAAAAAAAAAAAAATATATATATATATATATATATATATATATATATATATATATATA
>JAUPMG010287190.1:0-17844 GCA_031762675.1 Pachysandra terminalis | reverse complement strand
AATCCGGTGTTCCCGAACCAACTAAACCAAATCAAGCCTTTATCATATTCCAGTTTGAACCATTTCAAACCACCTTAAGTTTCCGTGGAAACTTAGCAACCTTATTTTATCATAATCGTAAAATTACCAAAATATCCTTCATTTGAAACTTCAAATTTTCGGGTCATTACACTCTTGACCCCCGAGGTAGGATTCCCTATTTTCTATTTTTGTTAGCGGAACATATCCAAGCATCTCCAGAAGATAACTTCATGAACATATCAAAGTAAAGACTACCAACAGAATTCACTCATATGATTCGGCTATTGGGAAGTGCATTCCCTCACCTATCATCTTACCACAAGTCTCTTAAGACCCCCATATAAGGCCTATCTCTCACCTTGGGCGAAAACAAAATATCAGTCCCCTCATGGACAGAATATCCTCACACACAAACCAAGATAAGTATCTAGTGTTTCCACTACCACCTCAACTAGAATCATACCTAGCAATTCTTCATCGGAATCCAAGTGTCAAGTCAAACTCATTGGACTTAATCAAAGTCACAATGCCCACATATAGATTAAGACCTGATTACTAAATGTAATTCACATAACATAGGATATCATGCTCACACACATCATATTCATCAAGCAAACACATGAGACACACTCCCATGATTCTAAACTATAATAATGGAGATAAGGATATATATATATATATGTAAAACTTTTATATGATGAGTTATAGATACATATGGTGAATTTTATCTTAATTAAGAATGAAGATATGGACACGCACACACAATTTATCATGAGTTATTCACAACACAACCAAAAGTCACACATAACACCTATTAGTAAGTTTGAGTGGTGGGTCTGCTCTGAGATCTCCTAGAGGTGGTGGTATAAGGGGTGGTTTCTGAGAATAAGTTTGAGTGTCTAAGTAATGAGGAGGAGGTAGCTCAAGATTGCTTGGATGTTCTGGGGAAAGAGATTGAGGAAAAGGGATTGGTGGATCTGGGAAGTAGAGAGATTGGTTTTGATGAGAAAGAAGTAAAACAAAAGGGGGTTGGAGGGGTATTTTAGGGAAGGAGAAGGGATATCTTATGGACGTGGATATGGGTGGCGATAAGTTGAAGACAAATAAGAGTAAAGCTGTTGAATCTACAATATTTCTTGAGACAAGGGGCCCTGAATTCTATGATAACAAAGAGAAGAAGACAGGAAAGAATAAGAAAAATAAGAAAAACAAGGGAGATGTGGAGGATATTGGGGAGGTGCCTAAGGGAAATTTAGCTGTTGCTACTTGAAGCTCCTTGGAAAAAAGTAACAAACTGATTGCGTGGGCTGCGTGGAATGTGAGACGTCTGAATGACCATCTCAAACAAAGAGAAATGAAGGAGCTGGTATGTACAAAAAGTTGAGTTTATTTTGTTTGGTAGAAACAAAGGTTAGAAGAGTTAACTCTTTGGGGATATTGAATAGAATTGTCCCTGGATGGAAGTGGCATTGCAATTATGATTTCTCTATTAATGAGAGAATTTGGGTTGTATGGAATCTGAATGAGCTAGATATACAAGTTTTGATGGCTAATGAGCAGGTAATACATGCTGAAGTGTGCTTGATGTCATCTATGGAAAGGTTCTTTGCTTCATTTTTTTATAGGAGCAATGATGTTGGGGATTGTGGAGGACTTTAAGGTCTGTGGTTACTACCAGTGCCTACTATTATTGGGGATTTTAACATTGTGAGACAACCAAAGGAGAAAATGGGTGGAAGAGCAATAAATTGGGGTGTTGTATATGAGTTCAATGATATGATAGATGAGATTGGTGTGATTGAGATGAGAAGTAAAGGCTGTTTTTTTACATTGTCAAATGGATCATAAGGTTGTGAATGCATTATGACAAGGTTGGTAGGGCACTAGTAAATTTGGAATGGTGTAATAAGTTCTCAGATGCGGAGGTAAATCTGCTGGGGCTTGGAATATCTGATCATTCTCCGGCTTTGGTTAACATGTATAAAGATGAACCTAAAAGAAATGTGCCCTTCAAGTTTTTTAATTTTTGGGTGGATCATCAAGGTTTTAGTGAAATTGTACAGCAAGCCTGGGCTGAACAATGGAGAGGAACTCCCATGTATACACTTACATCTAAATTGAAAAGGTGTATGGAACTTCTTAAAGGATGGAGTAAGGGTAAATTTTTTGAGTTAGATAAAAGAAGAGAGGATATGAAAAGGGAGTTGTTTCTGGTGCAAGGTGAATCTATGACGGAACAAGGAAATGTTCAGTTGATGAGCAAAGAGAAAATGCTGATTAGAAAGTATAGAGAGATGAGTGGAATGATTGAAGCACAAGTTAAACAGAAGTCTAGAATTCAGTGGTTAAAAGAGGGAGATGGCAATTTTAGAATTTTATTCAACTCTATTGTCAAACATAAAATGACGAATAAGATTATGAGTATGCCTGATTCTGAAGGTAATATTCATACTGATAAGAGCAAGATTGTTGAACTGTTGGTGTCACATTATCAAGATTCTATTGGAAAAGTGTAGTTGACTGTTAGATCTAAGGATTGGGATTCTGCTCTTGGTACCGAGATTACTGAGGAGCAAGGTATGACTATTTGCTCTGATGTTACTTATGAGGAGATCAAAGAGTGTGTTTTTTTATTTTTATGATGATTTGGCTCCTGGACCTGATGGGTTCACTGCCTTGTTTTTTTTAAAAGAACATGGGATATTGTTGGGGGTGATTTTGTGAGAGCTATTGTTGATTTGTTTCAGACTGGGAGGATGCTAAAACAGATTAATCATAGTATACTTAGTCTTGTTCCTAAGGTGAAGGTTGCATCTGGGGCAAATGATTTTAGACCTATTGCATGTTGTAATATTGTAATGTTGTTTACAAGTGCATTTAAAAATTTTTGGCTTGCAAAATGAAACCTGTTTTGAGTTCTCTTATTGGTAAGTATCAATCGGCTTCTGTTCCTGGAAGAAGGATAACTGACAATATTAGTTTGGTACATGAGCTGATGCATGACTACCACAACAATATGGTCAACCGAGATGTGCATTGAAGGTGGATATCAAGAGTGCATATGATTCAGTCAGTTGGGAGTTTGTATATGATATGATGGTGAACTAGGGTTTCCCTAGTAAGATGATTAGTTGGATCATGGCTTGTGTTACCACTACATCTTTTTCCATATCTATTAATGGTGGGCTGGAGGGATTTTTTCAAGGAAAGAGAGGGATTAGATTAGGGGATCCTATCTCTCCTTATATATTTGTAATGGTAATGGAAGTAATCTCAACAAATATTAAGAAATGTACTGAGGAACATGGATTTTTATTTCATCTTGGGTGCATGAGTGAAGATATTACTCATGTTTGTTTTGCGGATGACTTGTTTATTTTTTTGTCAAGCCCACTTTGGCTCTTTGAATGGTATAGGTAATGCATTAAAATGGTTTCAGGTGGCTGCTAGTTTGGAGATTAACAAGATAGAAAGTAGTTTGTACATGGCTGGATTGAATGAGGAGGAGGAGTGCTCTATTATTTCGTGTTTGTAGATTCCAAAGGGGATGCATCTAGTGAGGTACTTGGATGTGCCTCACTATTTCGTGTTTGTAGATTCCAGAGGGGATGACTTGTTTGTTTTTTTTCAAGGCCACTTGGGCTCTTTGAATAGTATAGGTAATGCATTAAAATGGTTTCAGGTGGCTGCTAGTTTGGAGATTAACAAGATAAAAAATAGGTTGTACATGGCTGGATTGAATGAAGAGGAGAAGTGCTCTATTATTTCGTGTTTGTAGATTCCAGAGAGGATGCATCTAGTGAGGTACTTGGATGTGCCACTTATTACACAAAATATGAAGATTAAGGACTGTTGGAACATTATGGATAGAATTAAGAATAGAATTTGTAGTTGAGGGGGAGAATATTGTCACATGCTAGTAGGGTTTAGTTTATAAGAAGTATTCTTTGTGATATCACTACATATTGGATGTCAGCGTTTATTCTTCCTAAGAGAGTGGTGAATAGCGTAAACAAAATGTGTGCTGATTTTTTGTGGGATGGAGAAGTTGGGAGTCATAAACCTCCTTTGGTGGAGTGGGATAAGGTGTGTTCCCCAAATAAGGAAGGTGGGCTAGGATTGTGTAATTTGATCCAATGGAATCAAGCTGCTGCTATGAGGTTTATATGGCTTATAATAACTGAGAATCAAGGGTTATGGACAAAGTGGGTTAGATTAATATTATAAAGGACTACAATTTCGGGATTATGAGATGCCCAGTGAGCTGTTCATGGTTATGGAGGAAGGTTCTTCATCTTCAGCAAACAGCTAGGAATATGGTTGGGTATCAGATTGCTAATGGGTGTAACACCTCTTTGTGGTGGGATGGATGGTGCCCTCTTGGTCCTCTTCTCTGTTTGGTGTCTTACAGAATGGTAAGAACCTGAACAATCCCTAAATAAATTAATTTGAAACTAAAGGGTAAAATAGTAATTTGATTAAAACTTAAATAATAAACTAATGAATTAAAAATATGAATAATAATTAAATTAAACTCAATGACATTAATATAAATAGCTAATTTCAAAATCCCCATAATTAACTAAAACAGGACAGGTCAACAGTTTGACTTGGTCAACAATCTTGACTTGCTGACTAGGCTTAAAACAATAAATTAGAAACTATGAGAATTTAGTAAGATCAAACTTAATAGTAAGTTAAACGATTACTTAAGACCTAAGACAAACTAAATAAAAACGCTAGGAAACCTTTAGAAGCCGTACAACTTAATTAGCAACTTGAAATATGATTCTTTACAAGAAAATAGAAACCCATATCACCAAATCCAGCAGTTCCTAAATACACACCCTTGTCTCTAAAAATCAATAAAATAAGAAGTAACTAAGTGAATTAAAACACACAAACACATCCAATTTCGTGGACAACACCTAGAGTAAGAGAAGAGACCCAACAAATCCCAAGGAAGAAGAAGAAGCAACCCTAGGAGAAGTTATTCAGCAACAAGCTGAGTTTTCTTTCAATGTCTTATGTATTTACTTTTATTTTGATGTTATGACCATGGGGGAAGTTCATGCTTGATTTTGTGTAACCCTTTCCTCGTGTTCCTATTAGTAAAACCCTGAAATATTGCTAATCAATTCTCTGTATATAAGCATGCACATGTAAGATGACCAAAACCCAGAAAATATAGACTTGGAGCCCAAGGAACCCATAGACCTTTGCATAGGCCCAATTCAAAACTTAAAATTTAGTTTCGAAGCATCCCTAGGTTGGAGATAACCTCTGGGAGAAATCCCAAATCAAAACTTCCCTGAATGACCTTCGGCGACCCCACTCGACGCACCAAGCATCGCAGTCAATTTCACAAGCCCCTAGTTTTGTCGCCGAGCTCCATTCGGCGCGCCGAGCCACCTTTTGATATGTAAGCTAGGGTATGATTTGGCCTAGTCAGACACCCTTTGATCCAACCCCAAAGTTTGGAGTTGATTGGCACCACTTCATCATTTTCGACGCACCGAGAATACGCCGAGCACCTCGCCGAAAGTACAATGACACCCTTTTCCAGTTCTGAGACTTTGTGCACCTGTAACACACCTAATATAGATGATTTACCATGTTTATGGAGTCTGGAGATGTGCCTATCAAAATATGACCCTTCATACCAAAGATCTAGCTAATTGATACTTAGCTTAGCTATGTGATATTTTAAGATACTTGAGGAACCAAACCCCATCTGTTTCTAATAGTTCCATTCTCTCTTTTGTGCATGTCTAGGTACAAAAATTGACTTAATAACTTGATATGTATTATTTATAACCATATGTGTGATTTGCGATACCTAATGCCTTATTTTGTAGAACTACCCGACATTCATCAGTATACTTCACTACTAGTGCTTATGTCTTATTATATTGATTATATCATGTTTGTTATGTTTATATGAGTATCCTTACTTAATATGTAATGTCATGGACTTGTATGTCCTATTAGTGTAGAATCATGGGATTGTGCTCATGTGTTTGTTGTTTTGAATATATGCCTATGAATCATTGTGTGTGATAATTAAAGGACCTGAATTTATGAGTTGCATTATGACAACCTTGTTGTGATAGCTGTCTAATACCCTATGTGCTACCCATGGGATTAGATTACACAATAGACTATTTGACATATTATTGACCATTGCTGTCCTATGAGTGGACTATATTGTTTTCTCCCAAGTTGAGGGATATGTTCTGTGTGATGATCCCAAGAGACTTGTGGAAAGATGATAGGTGAGGGAAAGTTCACAATGTGATGCCCAATAGCGGAATCATATTACCCTTATGTTGGTTGTTTAATATGTATGATTCCCCAAGGATAGTTCACATTGGTGAAACCTTGGATATTTGCCCTTGATCACAAATAAGTGGGGGAATTGTGCCCTCTAGGTCTAAGCCCCTTAAAACCATGATGTAAACATGGAATATCTAATCTTTGAGAATTGCCCTATATGGGAGGGATGGTTCGAGAAGACATCTTGCTCAAGGAAGGATCGGTCATGTGGGAACTTACTATATTAGCATACTTAACGGCACCCTTGCATTGCATATTGATTGTTGATATTATTGTGAGCATCTTGTGTTTGATGCATTTGATCTAATTTGCCTATAGAGGTAGGTTTTGGACTCTTGATGTTGACCATTGTTTCATGTACCATTGTGAGACTGGCAGAGAATGGCATATTTCTCGTTTGCTGTTCATAATCATCAATATTCCTATATTTTACAGATTATACTGATATTATCTATCTTATTTTGTTTGTATCTCATAACGTTGGGATATGAGTAAATACCTTGCATTGAAGGATTACTCATTCAGGCTTTCCAACTTATGTTTGTTGATTTATATTTTTCAGGATTGAAGTCTACCATACGAAAGAGAGCTTTGGGAAAAAGGGACTAGAATATCAAAGATTAGTTGATAGGGCATTTACATTAGAATTAGAGGTTTTCTTCAGATTTATGTAATAAAGACCAGATCTGTAATATTTACTCAAGTATCTAATTGAACTATTTAATTTTACTTCCGCTTATGTTTTGATTATTACTTTCCACTCCCATAGGGATATGGGGTGAAAGTTACAACTTAAATTTGGAGACTTCATTGAGATTTCCAGGTTTAGCATGTGATAAGAACACTTTATCAGGAAGGGCTTAATAGATTTGATTTGGTAAGTTCTTGTAAGGA
This sequence comes from Pachysandra terminalis, assembly GCA_031762675.1. Lineage (NCBI taxonomy): Eukaryota > Viridiplantae > Streptophyta > Magnoliopsida > Buxales > Buxaceae > Pachysandra > Pachysandra terminalis. The sequence goes on along the minus strand of JAUPMG010287190.1, from coordinate 10,593 downwards.
CCCAAACCTAATAGATTAAATCCATAATTGCTAGAAATTTTGATAATAAATAATATGTGGTATAAGTGGGTGATTTCAAATTTTAATGAGGGTAATTAGGGAAACTAATGGAATGTATGGAGCATTAGAGTAGATATGAAACAATTATTGGAGAACTGGGGTCGATTTGTAATTATTAGAACCTTTGGGAATAGAATGAAAGACAATTGTATTTAATCAAGAGATTGGTAAGAGATGTGCGTGGAGTGAGAGGATGGAAGGAAATCTTCCATCAAATCTTTCCAACTGTCCCCTTTGTCTTAGGATTGAGATAGAAAAGAGATAGAAAGAAACCCGAAACCCAAACCCTAGTTGTCCAAAGGAAGAAGAAGAACTGGAAAAGAAGAAGAAAACTGGAAAAGAAGAAGAAGAATTGGAAAGACGAAAGAATGATGAAGCAACTCGGATCCGGATCGCAGCTAGAGGAGAAGGTAAGTCTCATTTTTGGTATAGTCTGATTAAGATGTTGTTAAGATTTGTATTCACATGTTGGTTTGTAAAATAATCATAGACCTGGTTTTGGATTCGAATATGTTGAGATTTGTTGGTTTAATCGATGTATTTGATGGTTGGTATGCAATTTGATTGATTGGTATGCCTCTAGACTAATTTGGTTTGATTTCATGACTCTTGAAGAACCCTAGAATTGGATCTGGGATCTACATCCCAAGACCAAGAAACTCAAAAAAGAAAAAGCACAGTAGGCTTTGTCGGTACCCACCGGTACTTCGGTGAGGGTACCGACAGGGCCCTAAAATAGAGTAAAAACCCCATCGGTACCCACCTGTACACCGGTGAGGATACTGACGGAGGTAAGACTTACAGAACTGAACCTTTAATTTGGTTTTTTATTTGTTTTGTTGGGAATTGTTCCCACCTTGGTTTGACATAATAGTTAGGGTCCATGTATGATCAAATAGACCTAGACTTAATTGTACTTAATCACCTTGAGTACCACCTTGTGTTAGTTGGGTTACGGTACACCATGAGTTTGAGAATAAGTTTCAGTGATTCAAGGGTGGAAGAATGGTTCTAACCCTACCTATGAGAAACTCTCTTTGAGTCTCATGGCATTCCCTATATCGTTGATTAGACTGTTGAATTAGCCTTACTTAATTTGCACTCATAGGTGCTTAGTAATTGAAACTAGTGAGTTGGGAAATGATGTGGACTTGTATTGTTCGCAGTAGTATTTTTTTTACGGTCTCAAGGTTAATCCTAGCCATCAACCTGAGGTTCCATGATAATTTGTAACCATCACTCACCCTTGGATTTGATCATAATTGTTATTGGCATAATCTGAACTTGATAACTAGAATTGTAAATTGATTGTATAGTAGTGAACACCTGGAAAACTTATGATGGTATCTAATCGGATTATCTGCTTGTATGGACTCATGGTTAGTTTCCGTTGATGATTATCATTTGGTTCCTAGTTAATAATGCATCTCATGCTAGGCTTATGTAATTGTTAAGTGTGCCCGGGAGGTGGTGAATATGGTGGGTGGAATTGTCACATTGCAAACCAGTTGAGATCCTCAGGATTCCCAATAGATTAGAATGTAACTCTCACCCCATATCCCTATGGGAGTGGAAAACAATATAGAACATAAGCGGAAGTAAATTACATCAGTTCTAATAAAATATAATATTAATGATTACAATATAGTCTTTAATTACAAAATTGAGTAATTTACTAAGTCTATTTCATCAAATTATCCCTAAATTCTATCTTGACATCCATTTCTTCCCATAGCTCTCGTTTTTGTTCAATCTTCTTATAATACCTAAAAAACATAATGAAATATCCGTAAGCCAAAGCTCGTGAGAGTAGACCATTAGAGCAAGGTATTTACTCATCACCCAATTGTCACGCCCTGGATCCCGTGGCACGAATCCCTAAGGGGATTGGACGGTCACGAGGTGAGACCTTCGGGATCCATTTCTGGACTGCGGATCACCAAATCACATGCAAATAATAAAAGCAGATAAGGATTTACTTTCATTAATATCAGAGTGGCGGAAAAAAAACTTAACTACATACAATCGTGACTTCAGAAGAGTCTCGTGATCAACATAAAAACAAAATCTAGAAAATGAGAGATTAAATACCTCAACTAGTTTTTAAACAACACTATAAGACATTGAAAGGAAATAAAATAAAATAACGTTGTTCACGTCCATCCACATCCACTAATTCATCCTGCAACATGAAAAGTTGCGGGAGCCTAGAGTTCTCAGTAAGAAGCAATCTGTAACTGACCTTCATAAACATTGTTAGTTAAAAACCAAAACAATGAGATAATCCACTATACCGTTAAATCAAAAGAGATAATCATAATGAATTAATGCATGAAATGTATGTGTTATGATGATGCATCATACAATGAAACTATAGTGAAATGCTCAATCAATGTCAGGAAAATGATTGTGTAGGTATATGACTATACTAACGCTTCACACATCCACCCTCAAGTAACAACTTCGTATTTCATTCGGAACGTAGGTTCCAGGAGTAACCGGGAGACCTCTCACTTCGTTCAATTCATCTCCCACGTGTACAATGTGGGTTTTGTAAGACTTTCAACCTACCAGGGCTCAATTCTCGTAACTGTTTATAACCTTTTAGGGAATCCATACCCAAGGGAGGCTACCCATAACTATTTAGGAAATTACCACCCAAGGACAGTTTATCCATAACTATTTAGGGAATTATCACCCAAGGACAATTTATCCATAACACTGATTTGATTAAGGACCCTTCATCCAACCTAAGGGTACAAAGAACCCACTATTAATAATTGATGAAGTACAGGGACTCTAACCCCTACTCCATCTCTAATTTTATTGGGACTTTAAGCCAACGGTATAGCACAATCCTGAAATAACACTTCATAGGGACTTATCATGAATGCACGTAACATCGCATATATTATAGGAATTCTGGTGATAACACTCCTAGGAAGCTATTCGTGCGCCCATACACACAAATAATCCGTTAGGATGCCATCACAAGTATCCTTTACAACAATCCGTAGGACCTCCGAGGATACCACCCTTTGGAAGCTATCCGGGCGCCCATACACCCGAACAATCCTTAGGTGGCCATCACAGGGATCTTGTCCACATATCGAATCATACAACTCACAATTGTATTTAACATAATTGCATAACAGTTCCCAATAACTGTTGTCTGTCGCTGGCCGGTCGACCGAACACTCACACCGGTCGACCAGACACTGTAGGATTGCAAAACAGAGTTCCACAATTCCCAAGGTCCAAGTCCATTTTTATCAGATGTCTAATTAAACCAAAATCTATGTGACATCATGTATAATCGTGAATACATATCATGGTAATTACAATCGAAAAAATCGAACGTGACAATCGACAAATATCATGGATTTAAACACATAAATCATAATTCCACATAGCCATGCTTAAATTATGATAAACACCTAACATCATAGTTCCGGATAATCTTGATAACATGCATTTCAAATCAACAATTATTCTTGCAGGTTGATCGGATGGTTCCAGATGGTCCAAGAACCCTCTGTAGTGGTTCGGTCAACCATACACTGTAGGGTCGCAGAGTTTCCGCAATTCCCGTATTCCAGATTTCATTTCAACCATCCGATCAACTTAAAATTAATCGTAAATCATGTGTAATTACAAATAAACATCATAGAAATCCAAATCGGATAAATTGCACGTGAAAATCATTCCATTATGAAGATTAAACATACACTCATAATTTTGAAAGATAAATATCTAGAATTGATTTATATGTATTCAATCCAAAATTATCCCACAATGCTAATGAAAACCACACAAATAACGCAACTTACCTGTTCGCAGTGCCAAATTCACGATCAAGATATTTTCTTCTATATTTTTCCCTTCTTTCCTTTTCTTCTTTTGTTCATACTTTTTCTGTAACAACAACTGGGCTGATTTTCTCTAACCTTGTTGCCGTTATGTTATGTAGACTCTAAAAGAGTTCCCAAATATGCTAACAAGAATCAAGATGGAGAATGAGGGAGAAGTGGTGGAACCTTCTCCTTCTTCCCTCCACTAAACAATCGCCACGGTTCCCACATCGCCAACCCAATCAACATGTCGCCCAAACGCCTTTTGAAAGTTTTAAATTTTTTTGTTTTATTACAAAGGTACCCCAAACCTACTAATTACATCATGGATCCCAACTTTATATTTTGTTTCAAAAACACCCCATAACTTCTATTAATTACCAGTCAAACTCCGACTCATAAACCATGTTACTAAGGAAAACACACCAATAAATCATGTTTATATCACAAAACAATCATAACATAATAATTTATGCAATAGAAGGGAATTAGAATTTAAACATATGTATGCATTACATACCTTCAAACACTCTATTTGCTATTCTACCTCCATCCTCAGTAGTCTCCCTGAACATGACATTGACTGTCCCTAGTTGGGGTGGTCGTGTCGCTGTTACCGTCTGAACCTCTTCTCGCCTCCTAGGCTGTTTGCAATATTTCTAGGCATGTCCCATCCTTCCACAGTTATAATACTTGGGTAGCGGGCGTTGTTGAGGTGGTGCCACCACCTGAACCATAGTGTTAACTGGGACGAACCTCTCCACTGTCCTTTGTCTCTTCTCAGCATTGTACTCTCCGCCTTGCTCCTCAGACCTATGAGTCTTCTTCCTATTCCGGTTTCTCCTGTTCTCGTTCTCCTCAGTGCGATATCTAATGTTATCGCTTTCCACCATCCTTGCACATTCCAAGACATCAGCTTATGTCTTAAGCCTTTGAGGCACTACCCTTTTCCTAATGGATGGTCTTAGACCCTCTTCGAACTTGGCAGCCTTATCCACTTCGTTCACGATTATGTGAGGTGCAAACCTTGAGATCATTGCGAACTGAGCTTCATACTGCGCAACTGTGAGTAGGCCTTGTTCTAATCTCATAAAATCTAAGGCCATCTACCTCCAATAACTACTAGGCAGATATGTGTCGAGGAGCTAATCTCTAAAAGTTTCCCAAGTCATTACCCCTGTGAGGTTCCTCTCCACCATATCCCACCAATGGAGAGATTCACCTTTGAGCATAAAGGTGGGTAAGGATACTCTCTAGTCGGTGGGACATCCCATGGTCCTAAATATCCGCTCCACATCGAGCAACCAGTCTTGAGCCTGATGTGGCTCACCCAAACCCTCAAATACTGGTGGAGTAAGTTTCTTGAACTTCTCCAACCACGCCACAGGTGTCCTTACCATAACTCCCTGCTCCGCTCTGGCTTGCCTCTCCATCTGGTCCCTTTGAAGGGATGCCAAATCTCCCAAAATCTGGTACACTCCCGCCAACTGAGGATCGGCATCAGCCCTAGCCTCAGAAGATGATCCCTCACTCGCTGCTCTCCTTCTACCAGCCATCTACAAACCCAAAGTAAACAGTAAGTCTTCTAATTTGCTATCTCACATCCTACAGTTCTCATAAACAAACAATTACACAAATAACCATATAATCATATTATGCACACAACAAACAACACACAATTCCAATCATGTGAATCCTAATGTTCTCCTCTATGTTCTCAATACCCTAGGTACTCTAACCTAGAGCTCTGATACCAATCTGTCACGCCCCGGATCCCGTGGCACGAATCCATAAGGGGATTGCATGGATCACGAGGTGAGACGTTTGGGATCCATTTCTGGACCGCGGATCACCAAATCACATGCAAATAATAAAAGCAAATAAGGATTTACATTCATTAATACTAGAGTTGCGGAAACAAAACTTAACTATATACAATCGTGACTTCAGAAGAGTCACATGATCAACATTAAAAAAAATCCAGAAAAGGATAGATTAAATACATCAATTAGTTCTTAAACAACACTATACGACAATGAAAGGAAATAAAATAAAATAACATTGTTCACATCCATCCACATCCTTTAATTCATCCTGCAACATGAAAAGTTGTGCGAGCCTAGAATGCTCAGTAAGAAGCAATCTGTAACTGACCTGAAGATTAACATTGTTAGTTAAAAACCAAAACAACTAGATAATCTACTATACCGTTAAATCAAAAGAGATAATCATAATGAATTAATGCATGTAATGTTTGTGTTATGATGATGCATCATACAATGAAACTATAGTGAAATGCTCAATCAATGTCAGGAAAATGATTGTGCAGGTATATGACTAAACTAAGGCTTCACACATCCACCCTCAAGTAACAACTTCGTATTTCATTTGGAACGTAGGTTCCATAAGTAACCAGGATACCTCTCACTTTGTTCAATTCATCTCCTACGTGTACAACGTGGTTTTTATAAGACTTTCAACCTACCCGGGCTCAATTCCCGTAACTGTTTATAACCTTTTAGGGAATCCATATCCAAGGGAGGCTACCCATAACTATTTAGGGAATTACCACCCAAGGACAGTTTATCCATAACTATTTAGGGAATTATCACCCAAGGATAGTTTATCCATAATACTGATTTGATTAGGGATCCCTTCATCCAACCAAAGGGTACAGAGAACCCACTATTAATAATTGATGAAGTACAGAGACTCTAACCCCTACTCCATCTCTAATTTTATTGGGACTTTAACCCAATGATATAGCACAACCCTGAAATAACACTTCATAGGGACCTATCATGAATGCATGTAACATCGCATATATCATAGGAATTCTTGTGATAACGCTCCTCGGAAGCTATTCGTGCGTCCATACACACGAATAATCCTTTAGGCTGCCATCACAGGCATCCTTTACAACAACCCGTAGGACCTCTGGGGATAACACCCTTCGGAAGCTGTCCGAGCGCCCATACACCCAAACAATACTTAGGTGGCCATCACAGGGATCCTGTCCACGTATCGAATCATACAACTCACAGTTGTATTTAACATAATTGCATAACAGTTCTCAATAACTGCTGCCTGTCGCTAGCCGGTTGACCGACACTCACACCAGTCGATCGGACACTGTAGGAATGCACAACAGAGTTTCGTAATTCCCAAGGTCCAAGTCCATTTTTATCAGATGTCTGATTAAACCAAAATATATGTGACATCATGTATAATCGTGAATACATATCATGGTAATTAAAGTCGAACAAATCGAATGTGACAATCGACAAATATCATGGATTTAAACAGATAAATCATAATTCCAAATAACCATGCTTAAATTATGATAAACACCCAAAATCATAGTTCCGGATAATCAGGATAACATGCATTTCAAATCCACAATTATTCTTGCAGGTTGATCGGATGGTTCCGGTTGGTCCAAGAACCTTCTGTAGTCGTTCGGTCAACCAGACACTGTAAGAGTCGCAGAGTTTTCGCAATTCCCGTATTCCAGATTTCATTTCTACCATCCGATCAACTTTAAATTAATCGTAAATCATGTGTAATTACAAATAAACATCATAGAAATCCTAATCGGATAAATGGCATGTGAAAATCATTCCATTATGCAGATTAAACATACACTCATAATTTTGAACGATAAATATCTAGAATTGATTTGTATGTATTCAGTCGAAAATTAACCCACAATGCTAATCAAAATCACACAGATAATGCAACTTACCTGTTCGCAGTGCCGAATTCACGATCAGGATATTTTCTTCTATATTTTTCCCTTCTTTCCTCTTCTTATTTTCTTCCTAATTTTTCTGTAACAAAAACTGGGCTGAGTTTCTTTGACCTTTTTGCTGTTATGTTATGTAGACTCTAAAAGAGTCTTCCCCAATATTCTAACAAGAATCAAGTTGGAGAATGAGGGAGAAGTGGTGGAACCTTCTCCTTCATTCCTCCACTAAACAACCGCCACGGCTCCCACGTCACCAACCCAATCAACACGTCACCCAAACGCCTTTTGAAAGTTTTAAATTTTTTTGTTTTGTTACGAAGGTACCCCAAACCTACTAATTACATCATGAGTAAACCTTTGATGAAGGGAATTCACTCATGTTCCAGTATTTGAGAAAATATGCAGACGTGTACAAAGGTGTAATAAATATAATAAGTATGTGTTGTGTATAGTTGTGCCACGCAATAATAATTCTCTCCCATCCTCACAGAGTAATACTCAGTGGTCTGTGATCCTACACTACATGCATTGATTTTAAAGTATGAGGATTAGGCCAACTGCATCATACAAGTGGCACTGACAATAATATCAACACAAACGTGCAATGCAAGAGAAATGTTAAGCTGTCTAAGTTGTGAAATATTGTATGATCCCACGTGATCTCGATCTCTATCCGAGGTGTCCCAGCAACCTGAAATCATCCCCCCGTATGAACGGACTATGGGATAGGACCATTCTATGGGAACCGCATAGTTTTAAGGGTTTTCAACCTATGAGGCACAATCCCCCCACTTATTTTTTATTACGGGCCATTCAACCAAGACTTGCATTCACCTGCGGTATCCCTCAGGGATTCATACATCTTCACGACCCAACAGAGGGTATAATATGGCCTAGCTGTCTCCCAAGCTTACACCAACGTACGGATCCTTGGGATAGCATACCATCTTCCAAGCTTACACCAATGTGCGGATCCTTGGGCATTTGTCTCACCTCAAGACTGAAGAGATTCCCTATGTGGGTTTGCTCACTCAGCTTGGTCCGATCAGTGTCCTCTCATAGGACTAAATAGTTTTCATGTCAATATCCCATGGTATAAGACCAGCCTATCACAGCCGAAAATTCCATATGCAACATTCAATTCACATCATTTAATTAAATGCAACATTCAATAATTCATAGGCATATATTCAAGCAATCAATCATATGGGCACAGTCCCATGACTAACCTGCCAAGAATTTGAAATACAAAACCTACTCACTCATTACGATGATTATTTATATATATATATATATACATATACCTAACTTACTACCTATTATGAAGTATATATCCTAACTTACTACAGCATATAAAATCACATAACCATTAAATTTCCTATCTATAAGTCTTTCTAACTACTACAAACAAGAAATTAAACACACTTCAAATTCTACAATCAATATCGAGGTAAGTTAGGCACTCTGGCACCAATCCCCCGTCCACATTTTCCATTTACCATTCCCTTCACATGAGAGGCAACCGAGTGCCTAATCCAATCTCATTTCCATGACATAACAACCAAGGGCATCTCAATATTCCTAAATTCACCATTCAACAATTAAAAGAAGCATTTCATTATTCAACTATATCCCAACATGTGTAATATGATGGTACTAAGCTAATAGTAAGTTTAGGGAGTCATGCTTACCCATTTTCCCAAAAACTCCAACTGCTTGGCCCAACTAGTCTGACTAGATTTTCGGGTTGAGGAGTCGGATTTTACACCAGAGGTCTAACTGACCTGGAAATAGGCTAGGCACGTGTAACTAGTCAAGATACACGCGCTCCCATTGGAATCACTTCAATTGGACATGTGGAGTGGCTCAGCGGGGTCCTCGGCGACCTCTCGGTGCGCCTAAACAGGTGACAGTGTGCCAAATGAATTGACACCTCGGGGTTTGGTCCAAATGGGTCTCGATAGACGAGAAGTCAAGTTGGTTTGGTCATTTTATCCTTCGGCGACCCTTCGGTGCGCCTAAGGGAGGCGTCGGTGACCTATTTCGGTGCGCCTAAGTTTCTTTGGCGACGATTCCCTAGAGCCCATTTTGGTCGCTGAGATTCGGCAACGTCAGTGCGCCGAAGCTGGGGAAAGGTCTGCTGAACTTGAAATTTCACTGAGAGTTAGGCCTCACTCCCAGGAAGGTTCGTTTATGATCTAATCTTATTTCTAGTGAGTCTTAAGTAGGGATTTAGGGTTTTTCCCCTTTTTCCTTTACATTTAGGGTTAGGTTTTACCACATGCACGCCAAATACACAAGCCTCGTGATTTGGGTTCCACATACAACGTATAGAAGGGTTTAAATCCCTAGGAGAAGAAGGGTATGATGCAAAGAACACTTCTCCTAGCCCTACAAAAAAAGGGATTTTTACCGGCGGCATTTAACGGCGGTCTAATAAAACCCGCCGTTAACTGTGGTTATCTCAGCGGTTTTTATTAGACCGCCGAGAAATCCAGTGGAATTGACCTTTTCTCGGTGGTTTTATCAGGACCGCCGAGCAATACCCCGTTCGCGGGCAAATTTCCATTCACGCGGGACTATTCCCGGGATAAATTAGGATTTTCCCGGCGGTTTTATTAAGACCACCGAGAAAAGGGGTCTTTTTCAGCGGTCAAACCATGACTGTCGCGCAATGACCGACTTTCTCGGCGGTCTTAATTAGCGTGCCGGGAAATCCCCGTTCTCGCGGTCAAGTTAGGGGAGTGAGAGTTTTGAATTTGAGCCTTCGTCGGCGGTTTTGGAGAACCACTGGTAAATACACACACATTGACGGCGGTTCTAAAAAAACCATCGAGAACTGTGGTATGCGTCGGCAGTTTCTTAGAACCGCCGACCAACGTCAAATATTTTTTATTATTTGAACATCGGGTCCTCGTTCTTCTTCTTCGTCCG
>JAUPMG010287170.1:3082-17848 GCA_031762675.1 Pachysandra terminalis | reverse complement strand
AACTTCTTGACCGCCACAGACGCCATTGTCCCATAGTCACTGACCGAATTGTACTGAGACATCTCATCCCAACGAGTTTGAAGATACCCAAAAAACTGAGAAACGGTCAAACCAAGACTCTCCTGAGTGACATGAGCCACCTCCTGAAACAAGTCAACATAGCAAGCCTCATTCCGTGAATTGGCATACATCGCAGTCAAGGCTGTCCAAAGGCTATCAATGGTCTCATGATACATGAACATATTAAATATATGTGGCTCCATAGATCCGTACATCCAACTCAAGATCAAGCAATTGTCAATGTCCCATTGATCCGCCTTGGGAACATTGTTAACGGGACTTGTAGCTTTTCCCAAAAGCCAAGAAGACTTGCCACGGCCACCAATAAACAATTTCAAGGACCGAGACCAAGCAGCAAAGTTGCGTCTATTCAATAGGACACTCGTTACTCTCCCACCGGATATGCGTGATACCAAATCAGACCGAGCACCTGAAGATTCTGCCATAAAGAATCCAAAGCAATCCGATGAAGAGAAAAAAAGCAAAGAAGATCACAAAAAAACCTTCTAGATCATCAACAAGTCACCAAAGTGATCAAATTGTGGTTCTTCAAACCACAACAATCCACAAAAGGGGTAAAACCCTAGATCTGTTCAGCCTGAAGAGATCTAGGGTTGTTGGCGCACGACGAAGAGAAGAGGTGGTGGCACACGCACAAAATTGAGGAAGAGGTGGCGAACGCACGAAGAGAAGAAGGTGGCGGCTGGCGGCTGGCGGAGGTTGGTGGTGGATGACTATTAGGGTTAGGGTTTGACTTTAATACCAAATTAGAATTAGAGAAAGAAAAGGAAAAATTGTATTGAATCCTTATTGGTTTACATAAGTTGGGGTTTTATACCCAAAGAATAAAAATAAGCTATTACTATAATACCCTTTCTTAATCTCGTAAATTATGAATAACCCAAATAACCCATTATATCTAACACACAACACGACTTTCTTTACTTTCTTCAGCAAACTCAGACAATGTGACAAAACTACTTCCCCTTTCTTGTGAACACTTGGGAACCTTTTCCTCTCTACTTGGCAAAAGAACAACCTCAAGTTTTCCCATTCTAAAGGAATATATATTCTTTCGACCATCATGTGTGACATACCTATCATATTGCCATGGTCTTCCTAGGAGTATGTGACATACATTCATAGGAACAACATCACACCAACCTTGGTCATGCCAATTTTTACTCGTAGAAAATGAAACAAGACACCGTTTGGTAACCTTTACCTCATTACCTTTCTTGAACCATGCAATGCGATAAGGCTTTGGATGAGACTCGGTGTTGAGATTGAGCTTGTTTACCATCTCTTAAGAAACAATGTTTTATACAACTTCCACCATCAATAATAAGGGAACAAATACATCCATGAGATTTGCTCCGAGTCTTGAAAATATTAGAACGAAGCCAATCTTTATCCTCTTCCACCTTTGGAGTTGTAAGAGCTCTTTGGATCGCCAAGCTCTCACCTTCTTCGGCCTCAATTTCTTCACCTTCCAAGTCACCTTCTTCATCATAAATGGGGTGGTTTGAATCAAGTACAAGATCTTAATTTTTCTCCTCATCTCCAAAGCTACATGTGCATCTACTTGGCTCTTTGGACACTCATAGTATCGATGATCAGGTTGGCCACATTTAAAACAAGAATTCTGCTTATTGGTGTGGTTGGGCTGATTTGTAAAATGGTTTGTAGGGGCTGATTTTGTAGCATTTGAAGTTGCACTTCCGGATTCAGAGCTAGTGCCACCACCACGTGAAGCCTCACCTTTTGAAGGAGGGTAAAGACTACTAACATCAACAAACCTTTTGACACCACCACGAGTAAGTTTAGCCTCCACTTTCAAGGCTAGTTGATAAGCATCATTCAGCTTCCATAACCGGTGCATTTCCACTTCATCACGAATTGGCAACCTTAAGCCACCAACATATCTTGCAACAAGTTGCTCCTCAGTTTCTTGACTTTCATTACGTGCCATAAGCTTATAAAACACTTCATATAATCCATGACACTCTTGGATTATTGGCAAAGGTTGTTAAATTGAGAAAAACTAGTTTGAGCAAAATCCAATGGAAGGAATTTCTCCTTAAACCTTGACTTCATTTTGTCCCAAGAAGAGATCTTAGGATTTCCTTTACGAAGTTTCATTTCTTGGACCTTGTCCCACCATGCCAAAGGATAGCCACGAAGTCTTGTTGCCACAAGCTTCACACGTTGGTTCTCGGCTGTTTTTTGTAGTCAAAAAACTTCTCAATGGCACTAAGCCAATCAAGAAACTCTTTGGGATGAAGACGACCATGGAATTCTGAAAGCTCAATATCGATCGTGTCGGAATCACGATAAAACCTTTCAAACCATGCTTCATCATGATTGGCAAAGGGGTTCACATCTGATTCGTCACTCGAAGACCCATGACTTGACTTACCATGCTCATTACGAGCTTCTTGGCATTCAAGTCACAACGTAAGGTGTTCAACGTGCCTCTGGAGTGCTTGAATTTCACCATCTCTCAACTCTTCCATCATACGGTTACCATTTCTTCCTCTACCTCTTCGTGCCGCCATAAGAGAAACTAAGTGAAGTCGAACCAAGAGCATAGCGCAAGCTCTGATACCAAATGGCGTGGGTTGAATCAAGAGAGAAAGAGGGAGATTCAAAAATCAAAAACACTAGCAAGAATAAGAGGAAGAAGGAAGAGCCATGCTCTACCACAATTGTATTATCAAATATGAAATGTCCAAAAATACCTTCTTCATATCCTTTTACACATTATATAAACCTCCTCCACCTATTCACTATTACAACCACTTCCAACTACCTCGTTAAATTAAGATTACAATTCCAAAGAACACAACTTACTAACGACTAGTTTCTAGACATAGGAAATGAAATAGTTGTAAATAATACACCTTACTAAACAACAAAATAATAGGTAGATATAAATTTAGGTAGTTGAATAATAACTCTTATTTCCAAAGTCTCCCATTCAAAGATGCCTTTCCAAACTTGTCACAGTTGTCGAAGCACCAAGTCATGGTGCACTACATCATCTCCGATCTCTATTTTCCTCTGCAATTGAACATCATCGTCTTCATCACCTACAAATCCAAATGAAGCTTGGCTCCTCTTCATTTATGTTTTTTTCTAAAACCACCAAACTCAACTGAGTTTTCCTTCTCTTCCTTTAACCTCTGTGCATCCGAGAATATATGAACAGGTCCTTGAATTCATCTATGCAACCGAGCTGCTCTACTTAGATCGGATTTGCAATTCCTTTGATCTTCAAAACCTCAAGCTCATCTATGTTTCTGATCTGGAAAAACATAGCAACTTCAAACATAGAAAACACAACAGTAATTCAGATCTGAACTCTTCCTCCGATCATTTTCAATCACCTAAGTTCATATCATCTCAGTTCATAGTTTAGGTCGGATCATCTCCGAACTTCGGACTCTTTGAATCTCATCTTGGAATTTCATTCTTCTCAAGCCAAAGCTTTAAAGGAGTTTAAAGCTTGAGTAATCCATTGAAGGAGCACATAGAAGCCTACATAGTCAATATAGGTAATCATTTCTTAATATTTTTTATTTTTTTATAAATATGATAGACAGTTCATTTTTTACCTATGTTCACTAATGCAATTATAGAATTATCTAAGTATGCCTATTTTGTGTTATTTTTATTGTTTTAGAAACTAGACTCAATCGCAAATCTATAAAAATTTAAAGTGATGGTGTTTATTTTATTGTCTATATCACTTAGCGAAATTTTTGAGTCTTAATTATTTTTCTAAGATGAATTTTAAAAATAATATATGTAGTTTAGTCCAATTTCCCAAATTTTAAAATATAAAATGAAAAATATATTTAAATTAGTTAAAAAAATTATTTTATTTTATATGTATTTTTTTTGGTATGGGACATAATATAAAAAAACTAATGAAATACACAGTTCACTCCCTCAGGAGTCTTACAAGTAGAAATCCTTCTAGCAAAAGTACGACCAATCTAATCATCTCTAAGAACAGAGACAAGCTCAGACAGGGGAGAGTTAATCCAGGTGCAAGAACCATTAGTTAAGGAAAGATTCGCCAGATTATCAGCAGCAGCATTTTTTCCCTATAAACATGACTAAAGGAAACCATATCAAATTGTGCACGTTGAACATTAGCTTCATGAAATATTCTAGTTGCATTGAGTCTTCCCAACAATCTCCATGTTGATTTATCTTGAATCTTCTTCGATGATAATATTTTTAAATCCCTTGTTTACAGCAAGCTTTACCTTCAATGCAAGCCACTCATTCTACTATTAAAACTTTCGAGATGCCAAAACACAACACCATACCACAAAGGAACACTCCCACTTCATTTTGACACGCCGCACCGGCTCCCACTAATCCAGGGTAGACCTTAACAACACCATCAAAGTTTATCTTCACAAAGCCCATATGTGGGGAAAGCCAACGGATATAAATCACTTCAATGTTGTCGTGTTTATGGCAATTCGCATCACCAATCCCTAATAGTAAGTTAGAATTAAGCTTGAGCATTTGTAAGCAAGATAGAGTGTTAGTGACATTGGGGGGTTCTCCCACAAAAATTGCTTTATTTCTAGTTAACCAAATGACCCAAAGAAAATTAGCATATAAATCAGGAAAATTTGGGATGTGCGCAGGAATTGAGTCACTAGGAGTGTTGAAAACATGTGTAAGCTAGTTATGTATGTTACATAGATTTGAAGTATTGAATATACTGCCATTAGTCGTGAACCACACGGCCCGTGTGAACGAGCAGTCAATGAAAAGGTGGAGAGGGTGTTAAAAGCTCGAGTTACACAGGTAGCAATCCTGCCCCATCGTACCCAATCTTTGACATAAGTGGTCACTAGTAGGGAGGGCATTATGGGCACACTTCCAAATAAACATACGTACCTTTTGAGGGCATGAAAGATACCAAATTTTCAGCCACAAGTTATCAATCTCACCAGAACCATATTACCCTGAATGAGATTATAGGCTAAAGCAACAGTGAAATTACCCGAGCTTGTGCCACTGCAAACGAGTGAAGCCCCTTCCATGGTGTTTGCAATCGGGATAGCTTTGATTACCTCCATAACCTCGCTTGGCCATAGATTGTCAATCAAAGCGGTGTTCCAGAGCAGTAAATCTTGCATAATGAGGTCAGAAACATGCATAAGACTATCAATGTGTTCACAGGACGGAAGCAATGAATGATGTTGGATCCAAAGGACCCAAGGATGATCCTTGATCAAAATGAATTTCCCATCAGCAACAATCCATCCCATTCCTGTTGCAGCCTTATCACGTAGCCGAACCAATTTCTTCCACATAAATGAGTCATGTGGTTTAGTATGAGCGTTAACAAACCCAGTGCCCTTGAAAAACTTGGCTTTGATAAGACAGGCCCATAAAGTATTTGACTCAGTAAACAATTGCCATGTCCATGAGAAAATCATCATTGAAAGCAACAAGGGATTAAATGTTGAGCCCTCCCGGCTTTCCTTGGTCTACAAATTTTCTCCCAGTTTAGAGTATGTAGAGATTTCTCTTTACCGAGGCTATGCCGAAAGAAATTTCTAGCTTCAGCATCAAGTGTTTTTTGGATGCTAGTAGGCAAACTGAGACAAGACGTGAGGTCCAAAGGGAGGCCAGCAAACACAGAGTTAATGAGAGTGGTATGCCCAGTTTGGGTTAGCAAGCCACACTTCCACGTGGCAAGTCGCTGGCTAACCTTAGCCAACAGATCCACGAAGATTTTCTTGGTTTACCATATCATTGGAGTACCTAGATAAGCAAAAGGGTCTCTAACACATCTAAGGTCAAAGATTTCTGTCACGGACTGTTTCATGCAACCTTTAACATTCGGACTGATCGAAATACTGGATTCATATTTATTCAAAGTATGCCCAGCCACAGTGCAAAACTTATCCAGTATAAGAATTATAACCTGACACTCATTGTTGTTAGTTCTTCCTAAATTAGGAGATTATCAGCAAACATGAGATGAGTTATAGCAGGCCCATCCCTACTAATTTTAATGCCATGAATAAGGTTAAGAACTTGAGATGTGTTCAAGGCAATAGTGAGGGCATGTGGTGTCTAGATGAATAGGTAAGGTGACAAAGGGTCACCATGCTTAAGACCACATGAAGGATCAATATGACCTTCAGGGGACCCACTGATTAAGAGACTATAGGAAACATATTGAATACAAAACATCCCCAGTTGTATCCATCAACTATGAAATCCAAAAGCCCTTAATGTTTTTTCAATGAATTCCCACCGCACAGAATCGTAAGCTTTGTTGAGGTCAATTTTGAGGCCATAAAGGCCATGATTGCCCTTCCTCTTTTGCTCATAGTATGAAACATTTCTTGATCACTCGGGATAATATCATGGATTGAATGGCCCGGCAAAAAGGCGGATTGGTTTGGACCTATCAGACGGTCCATAAGAGATTGGAGACGATTGACAACGATCTGGGCAATAAATGTGTAGACAAAATTGCATAGGCATATCGGCCTATATTTATTGAGTCTCCTAAGACAGTCCTTTTTAGGCACTAAAGCTATGTGAGTATGATTTAGAATGCGAGAGAATGATCACATTAGAAAAAGATTATGAATAATAGCAATCATTTCCGGACCCACAATGTCCTAGTAAATACGATAAAATAGTCCTTGAAAACCATCCAGACCGGGGCACTTCAATGGCCCCAGTTGATTTACCACCTCCCAAATCTCACAAGAGTCCGAAATCTTAAGAAGGATGAGATTATCTTGGGAGGTGATCTAAGTCTGAATGATATCGAAAAAGTCAAAAGCAGTATCATGGTCAACACAAGTGTACACGTTTTAGAAATAATCCACAAAAGTTTTTTCAACAACTTCAGGCTCCGAGACAAGATTGTTCTCCAAGTATCTGATGTTATCAATGTAATTATGTTTTCTATGGCTAAGTGTGGTAAGGTGAAAGAATCTTGTGCTAAGATCTCCCTCCTTAAGCCACTAGACCCTAGATTTCTAGGCCCAAAAGGATTCCTACTGCTCGAGAGTGGCTAGGTACTTTGAATGAAGGTTTTTTTTTTTTTTCCATTTGACTCAGGTCAATAGCATTCCTCAATTTCCTAGCTTTTTGAAATTTCAGAATCTCATATTGTAGTTTTAAAGCCAAATTGTTAATGTTACCAACATGATCCCTATTCCAAGTTTTTAAGTCACTCGCCAGAGACTAGTTTTTCAGAGAAGGCAAAATCCCTAGAACCCATTAAGGGTCTGGCCCAAGCATTCTAGATACCAAATTTACAGTTTTAAAATTTAGTCCAGAATGCAAAGAACCAAAATGGTCAATCACGCCTCGGTTTGTGAGGGGAGAGTTGTAATTCCAAGGGCCAATGACCCGAAACAATTCAAGGCTTGTTAAAAACCAATTCATTAGGGAATCAGATGTACCAAGCCGAGTTGGCCAGGCATCTGTCAAGCTTCTCTAGAATTCTGCCAAAGCCAACTTGGCCATTAGTCCAAGTATATTTGAGTCCCTTAGATTTGAAATTCATTAAATCACAATATTGGATCATATCAATGAAGTGACGAGACTGAGAGAGACTTACCTCATTGCTACCCCATTTTTCATCAGAATTGGTGACAACGTTAAAGTCACTTGCCGCAATCCAGGCCATACTATTATGATCCGCCATCTCCATGAAGTAATTCTACTGCTCAATTTACCTCGCTAGGATCGAACTCGTGTGCTCAAAAGACAATAACCATGGTTCAAGTCCTATCTATCTAATAACAATATTTACAGTCCATTTTTCAAAAGATAAAATTTCTACATTTAACTCCTTGGTCCACATGATCCAAAAACCATTTGCTCTATTGCATGCCTCTACAAAAAAGCAGTTATCAAATCCAAAATTCCAGATGTTCCTCTATGAAACCTTAGCGCTAGATAATGTTTCAGAGAGCAACACCAGATGCGTCCTGTCCGATTTAATGATATTCTTTAAATGCCTCTTCATCGTGACTTGGTCAATGCCATGACAATTCCACAATAGAATCTTCATTTATGGTTTTTGGCCCGTCTAGGGCTAAAGTTTGCACAAATTGGAGGCGAGCTGGATTCACACAATGTCAGCTCTTGATAGGCCTGAGAAGAGTTGATTTGCTCCTATTAACCAGTTTAGGCCATCCTTCATTAGCCTTGGGTCTCACATGCTCTGTTGTCCCAATATTTCGGTGGTGGTGGGTTGGATCGATAAGGTAAGATGGGGATTTACTGTAAGATAAGAAGCCCAGGTAAAGTTTTGGAATAAGTTTGGGCTTTTGGTAAAGAAGTCGGAAAGCAGCATATTATTGACGAGCTTGAACTTTTTGGGACAAGGCCTAGGATTTAATCCATCGATAGTATATTTGGGCACGAACTATTGGGCCCAGATTTGATAGCCCATAGTTCTGGTGAACTAGACTCTTCTCTCTGTTTCCAGCTATTGTAATGTGACAATTCTAAACTAGCAGGTATCTCGAGCAATGTGATACCATCATGGATTATATGAAGTGACATCACACCAACTCGGGTTAGAGTTAAGCTCAATCAGAGAATCAACCCTAGTTGTGTTAGGGTTACCATTATGGGTGGTCAAGGTAGTCTCACCGTCGATAGGTTTACCACCAGCATCGGTTTGCTTTATCAGAGGTCTATTCATCAGGGGTTTCTTTTTCGGCAACCATCAATCTTATTCTGGGCGGTATATTGTCTTACACCCTGTAAATCAGCCGAGTAGGTGAGGTTAACATTAGGCTAAGGGCACATATTGAGATTGTGTTCAAGATGCTCACAAGAAAAACAAACACTAGGAAGATTCTCATACTAGAAATCAATCCAAAGCTCGTTACTTACCTAAGAGTTGAGAAAGCTGTCAAAGTGGATAAGAGGTGCAAAGTCTTGCTGCAGGATTAACAATGTCATTTTGATCACTAGGGAATTCTTTATTGGCCACTCTACCAAAGGCACTCATAAATCTAGTTATCAGTTCCTCATCATGGAAGAACAAAGGGGATTTCCGTATTGGCCACTCCACCAAAGTCACTCATAATTATAGTTGTCAGTTCCTCATCATGGAAGAATAGAGGCAAGGACGGAAGCTGAATCCAGCACCAAGCGGAGGAGAAAATATGACCATCCGCCTCTACCTCGTCATGAATGGCTTCAAATGCAGTGACATGATTAGCCATGAACCAATGTTGATTGTTAACAATGCTTAGACATCAGCCTCCTTCTCAAAGCTGACAAGTAATTTTTTTGGACCAAGGTTCTGAATTAACCCCAACAAATCTCCACATCATGTTGATCGAGTTTCGACTAGTGTTAATATGAAGATCCCCATAAAAAATATACACAACTGCCATAAGACTTAGCGCTAAGCCTCTCAATCTCTTGGGAAGAAACATAAACCATGGTGTTGGGTTAAGGGGAATCAGAAGTTTATTGAAGTGCTTTGTGAGTTGATCCATCAGATTTTGGTCAAGTGTGAGAAGATATGGAGGATGGTAGGGAGATGAACTTAGGACAGCATGCACAGGGAACCCACGGTGAAGCACACCTACCAGACTTTAGTTAGCCATGGGAATTGGCACGGAGAGGGATTAATGGACATAAGAGAGTACGAATGAAAATTGAATAGGAGAGAAAGAGCGATTTAGCCAAAAACCTAACTAAATGTTGAGGAAACAACGGGGAAAACCCGAAAGAAGGAGACAGAACCAGCAAAACCACTAGAAGAGAGGCACAAGGCAAGAGAAAACACCGACCCACCTTCAAAAATCTCACAAAACTCAACAACTTAGGTTGGAGGCACCAGATGAAGCTTGAATCGGAGGAAGGGTTTCGCAAGCGCAGAGAGCACACTCGCTGGGGTTTTTTCTAGAAAGAGAGAGGTAAGGAGTTGAGAAAGTTTTATAGCACATTCATTCAGGTATTTTTCAGTTAAATCACATTTCTTTCAGAATTTTATGTATTTTATATAATTTTAATAAATTCCTTGTAAAGGGTGTTTTTGTGAGAGAGTCACCAACGGTAGAATTACTGATCGACGGGAATCTAAATCGGCAAACCACCGTATCCCATCTCTAAAAGAATCAAAAGAGCAAGATTGAGTGTTCATTAGCAAGGGTCGAGTAAGACTATGGGAGATCGAATTAGAAGTTTGTGATCTCTTTTCAAAGTCACGTTTAAGAAATCTTCTATACTCCTCCTATCACCCCTAATCTAATGGTGGTTTTAGACTGCACCTGCAACAGGTTGCCTACGTACCCAAATAGGGATCAAGTCAGATGTATTTCAAGGTCCATTAGAAGAGAGAGGCAAAGAACGACTGCTGAACACGGGTTGAGTCAGGTTAAGTGAAATAGTAGTCAAGGTGCTAGAAATTCGTGCGCACATGTCAGAGGTGCGTTTTCAGAGTCTAACCCGTTAAGAAAATTCTCCAACCCTATTCTTGAAAAATGAGCTATTATTTATAGTGTTTAGGAGAAAGATAACGGTGATTAGAAATCCGTTAGGCGGTTACTAACGGTGTTAAAATGCTTACCCGGGGTAACACGGTTTAGTTACCCTAATCTCTAAAGTGGACCAATCCAGAGGCATGTTCATGAATTACATGTTTGCCATTGGAGAACCATGACCACACATAATCCATGACACGTCAAGGGGGTGATGAACCTCACGCCCCTCTATTCCTTTCATATTTAATTTCCCCTCGGTATGTCACGCTCATGGCTCCGCGGTATGGGCGACGACGACCGGTGGTATGAATGTAGTATAAGTCATCTTGGCTTTTGGAATCATTGAAGCCTTCTAGTCTTAGCAATTTCGAGGTCCTCGAACCTTAGTGCTTTTGAGGTTTCTTTAGACGGAGGTACAAGTAACTTTCTACGTCGTTGAGATTTTCTTTGAATGGATACATATGCTTATTGAGACGCATCTCCTTGGTGAATGTGAGGTGCATCTATATATCGACTACCCGTCGAGGGGATCCAGCTTCTGTCGTGGAGTTTCGACTTACCGCCATAGATATTGACTACCCATCGAGGGGATCTGGATTACCGCCAAGGATATCGACTACTCGTCGAGGGATCCGGCTTGCAGCCTTGCAGCCGTAGATTTTGACTACCCATCGAGGGGATCCGGCTTATCGTCGTGGATATCGACTGACCGTCGAGGGGATCCGGCTTGCTGTCGTTGACATCGATTGCCCGTCAAGGGGATCCGGCTTGCCGCCTTGGATATCGACTGCTCGTCAAGGGGATCCGGCTTGCCGCCGTGGATATCGACTGCCCGTCGAGGGGATCCGACTTGCCGCTGTGGATATTGACTACCTGTCGAGGGGATCCAGCTTGCCGCTGTGGATATTGATTGCTCTTTGAGGGGATCCAGCTTGCCACCATGGATATCGACTGCCCATCGAGGGGATCCGGTTTGCCACCATGGATATCGACTCCCCGTCGAGGGGATCCGGCTTTCCACCGTGGTGGAATATTGTGTAAAGAATATCTTCGCCATTTTATCTTGATAAAATTGTCTCGCTTGCGGTACCAATTTGGCGGGGGTATCAATAGGGCGAATTGATCTCCTGTGGTACAAAGGATGCGTGGGGGATCAACATTGCGAGTTGATCTCCCGTGGTACTAAGGTTGTGTGGAGGATCAACATTGCGAGTTGATTTCCCGATACAAGGTGGCGTGGAGGATCAATATTGAGGGTTGATCTCCCGCGGTACAAAGTGGCGTGGAGGATCAACATTGAGGGTCGATCTCCCGCGGTACAAAGTTGCATGAAGGATCAACATTGAGGGTCGATCTCCCGTGGTACAATGGATACGTGGAGGATCAACATTGCGAGTTGATCTCTCGCGGTACAAAGTGGTGTGGAGGATCAAAATTGAGGGTCGATCTCCCGTGGTACAAAGGGTGCATGGAGGATCAACGTAGTGAGTTGATCTCCCGCGGTACAAATTTGCGTGGAGGATCGACATTGAGGGTCGCTCTCCCGCGGTACAATGGGTGCGTCGAGGATCAACATTGTGAGTTGATCTCCCATGGTACAAAGTGGCGTGGAGGATCAACATTGAGGGTCGATCTCCCCCAGTACAAACGGTACGTGGAGGATCAACATTGCGAGTTGATCTCCCGCGGTACAAAGGGTGCATGGAGGATCAACATTACGAGTTGATCACCCGCGATACCACCTGGGGCGTACGGTAATCAACTTTACGAGTTGATCACCTGCGGTACCACCTGGGGCTTGAGGGGATCAACTTTGTAAGTGGATCACCCGCGGTACCACCTGGGACGTGGGGGGATCAACTTTGTGGGTTGAACACCAGCGGTACCACCTAGGGTGCGAGGGGATCAACTTTGCGAGTTGATCACTCGCGGTACCGCTTGGGGAGTGGGGAGGATCAACTTTGCGAGTTGATCACCCACGGTACCACCTCAGTAGAGGGTGAAGGGTAAAATCTTGACACGTGTCAGTTCTTCCTTGAGTTGCTTGCTTTTGACATTTTTCATATCTACATTTAAGTCCCCCTAACCGTGACGGTAAAACCTAGTTTATTGACGTGGGCATAGTAGAATTTAAGGATTTATTTTAAAGTATATATATAAGAGGATAATGGGGCCATGGAGATAGTTGGGGATTTAGACCCCATGAACATTGATCTTGGTGATGACGAGTTAAAGGTTGTCAACAACTTGGTGAAGGCATATGGTTTAGCGAGTTATTCTTCTGTATATTCCGTCCGCCCATGCCAATCAGAAAAGGAGTTTTGTGCTTCTTTTAGTAGTTGGATTCGATATTTCTTTAAGGATGTGAAACCTTTGAAGAATGCTGGTGACGTTCCGGAGGAGACCGTTGGTAAGGGATATGATTCCCCCTATATGTTCGAAGCCTTCATCGCATTATTTCTTTCAAGGTACATTTTCGAAGGTCTTCCTCATGACAAGGTGCATAATCACAACTTTGCTATGGTGGTGCGCATGGCGCGAGGTTCTCGCTTCCCTTTGGCGGCGATGTTCCTAGGCACTCTTTATTACCAGCTGGATTTGTTGGTTGATGATCTCGCCACTTCATGTGGTAGGTATGAAGTTGAGACTTATGTTCATGCTCCTTTCTTACAACTTTTCATATTGGAGCATTGTAGGAACTATGGTTCCCCTCCCTGCGCCCTTCCCAAGGATGGAGAAAATCATACTTGCGTCACGTTGTGGGAGCATGCTCAGTGAGGTAAGAGTACTGATTTTATTGCCTTGGTTGATAACGGGTCATGCATCATATTTCGTCCTTATCTTATAATATTTCCTGGAGTGCGACCCGTGGGGTATCGACATTCAGCTTCGTTGAGCAAGGCGTGTTTCAACCAACGTTCCACCGTGCTATCTGCATTTATTGCTTACACATTGAATATACTTTCGGGATGTCTTCCAGTGCGGGGTGAAGATTTTGTCATCAAGTCTTACAATCCCAAACTCTCCCCTAATTTGGATTTATGTAGACCCCGCCTTTAACAACAACTCTCGAGATAGATGTATCTGTATCTGGGCTTGTTTACACTAGGAGAGGCTTTTGTGAGTTATTTCATACCTCCATGGAGTATATTATGGTGGCGGGTGAATGTCCTTACGTAGGATGTACTCCTTAGATGGTCAAGTTTTGGTATGACTTTTGGCATGATGCTTACACATTTGTCAAAGTTGAAACAACAAGAGTACCACTAGTCACCGTTCCCGTCAAGCACCCAAGGATAAAGTTGCCATCACTTCATGGCAAGCAGAACAAACCTTTGATGGACGGTATCAGCAAGATTTCTATGAAGCAAGCTAAAGCCATTGCTTTGGGAGTTTCATCGAAAGCAACCACCTCACTCGGTTAATCAGTAAAATTCCTTGCTTACATCATCTCGACGATTTTTTTTTGTCCTTTGCCTTTATGCATATATATATATATATATATGTTCTCACATAACAACTTTCTTATCATTTGCTCAACTTTCGGACTTGCTCAAGCCACTTGTGTTTTTTTTAGATCCAAGCTCCGGGTCGAGCCTGCTCGTCTTCTCATCATAGCCACTATTTCATAGGAGAACTTCTGGACTCGATCCCTGAGGAGGAAGACCTCGTTGTCGACGAGGAAAGTCAAGAGAGAGGAACTATTGGCGAGGATAGTGAGGACGAGGAACAAGAGTGCAATCTTGGGCAAGGTAGTCCAATGCCTGGTCGGGATCGTTTCTTTGCTATCTCTCCAAAGAGGACGACTACCGTTATGGTTTCATCGAACGCTTCTCATCCTTCGTTGTCGGATGAGGAAGGTAATGGTTCATATTTTTTTTTCAAGTCATGCACACGCGTGCATTGTATCATCGTTGCCACTGTCGCATCATCTTACTTTTTTTATTTTTATTTTTTGTAAACATTTTTTTTTTGTCTTCTCTAGGTGAGATAAGTCGACACAAGTGTCCTCCTACTCCTGGTGTGGGTGACGCTACAAATGGCCTCTCATTCGAGAAGGAGATGACTCTTGAGGTGTCCTCCCAAAATGCCTACTGCACATGTTACTTCAGAAGTCTCTACTGAGAGAAACGAAGAGATAAACAAAAGAAGGAAGAGGAGGGATGATCCCAACATTGCCTCGGTACCT
>JAUPMG010287160.1:0-17849 GCA_031762675.1 Pachysandra terminalis | reverse complement strand
ATATATATATATATATATATATATATATATATATATAGAGAGAGAGAGAGAGAGAGAGAGAGAGAGAGAGAATTGGAGTGAGATTGCAAGAGAGAAGAAAGAGGGATCAGATTCTGAAGGAGGTTGAGATTGAAGGAGAGATGAGATTAAAGAGAGAGTTTGAGATGGAGAAGGAGAGGTCGCCTACGCCGACCCTCCATGCCTACAAAATGATGCAACACCAAGGGAAGAAAAAATCCAAGGAGTTTTAGAGAAAAAGTCAAGTGAAATCGGAAGAGGAAAAGGAGGAAAATCGTTAGAGATTCAGAGGGGAAAAAGGGAAATCTACAAAACCTAGGTCAGAATCAAAGAGAAGACCTAGTCATTCCTCTGCAAATCCAGGTTAGCTCTTTTTCCTTCTTCTAATTAATTAGCTTGCAAATCCCCATCAAACCCTACTGCAAAAACCCCATCTTCCCCCATTCGAAAATCCCCATCAAAACCCAACACAAAAACCCTAATTTTGTTCTGTTCCTCACCACCCAAAACCCCTAATCATAACTCTTCTATGTCCGTCCAACCAAAACCACCCTAAATCCCCATTGGAATCACTCGTTGAAACCCTAGAAAAACCTATAGAAACCTAGCCAATAACCCCAAGACCTGTTGTTCAAAATCTGTAAAATCCAATTCAAAAGTCTGCCTAAACCCTCTGTCCAAACCTTTGTTCGTCCATAGAACAAACCCTCCATTAATCCTCTACAAAATCAAACCCCAAAATCCCAATTCATTCTCTGTTCATTCGGCTACAGCAAAACTCCATAGCTATTTTTTGGTTCATCCAAAGTTTGGTTCACCGGAATCACCCATTCCTCCATTAAATTGTAAGAAGCAAGTTCAAGTTCATACTCGCAAAGATAAAAAGCAAAAGAGAGGAAAACTATCTCTGCCACAAGTTATTCAGGTATTTTTTTTTTTTTTTAGTTTGCTTCTCTCTTTGAACCGTTTCTTGGTGTTAATTTGCTGAATTCTTTTATGATAGAAGATAAGAACAGAGGTTGATTATTTGAAGTTGGATGCAATATGAAGTAAGATTTAGATGATTTATAAATTTTCTTCCATTTGTGCTAATGGAAGTATGGGTCAATTATATCATGGATGCTTAGATTTTTAATGGTTCAGTCTTGCAAGTTGGATGCTTTTTCATTATTAGTTTTCTGGTCGTGCTTGTTTAAGTTCTTTTGTTTATTATGAATTAGGGTCTAGATTTAATTTTAATTAGCTTTAGGAATTTTGGTGTAGGGATTTTAAATTTTTTTAGATTATATTTGAAGAATTTTTATCTAGGTTATTTTAGAATCTTAACTTTTTAATGGGTTTCTTAGATTAATAGGGTTTTAATCCTAGAGTTATTTTAACTTTTATGCATGTAGGCATGTCTAGATTTTCATATTTTTACTCTTGTAATTAGTTTTTTTAAGATTATTTATTTTACGGTTAGATAAGTTTTGAGATTCTTAGGTTTTAGGACATGTTAAATTATTTTATTTATTCTTTTATTTTTATAGTTATTTTTGGATGTTAAGTCACTTTAAACTATCTTAGGATTTTTAGATTTTTCCTATCTTAGGGAATTTTTTATTTATGGATTTTATTTATTTTTAGGTTTATAGTGTTTTATTAATTGGCCAAATAAAATTAAACTAGGTAACCGATTGAACCGGAAGAGAGCGGATGCCGAACACCTTCCTGCTCTCTTAGCTAAACCTCCCTACCCAATCTGGTTAAACCAATATTAAAATCATATTTTTAGGTCTATTTTGAGATAAAAGACATACCCATAGGTTACCATTCACACTCAAACCCAATAGATGGTGGCGACTCCAAACAACCCGATTTATTAAGGCTCCACCTATAAAGACCTGAAAAATCCAGATTAAAAAAAACTTTAATACAAAGGGTAAAATGGTAATTAAAATCTCCAAACTTAGAATTAACCTAAGATCATTAGTATAATAATATAGAATTAATATTATAAGCTATAGTAAACAAATTAGGATCATTAACTAAGAATTACAGCTTAACTAGAAATAGGGTTAATGAATTAATCTATGATATCCAAACAAGACTTAACTCTAATAATTAATTATGGACTTAAGTAAAAGCCCAATAAGACTAGAGCCCAAATTTATTTAATAAGTAATTTTCATGATAAATAAGCAGGGTAACTTAAGTGCTAAGTTTTAATTAAAATAGGACTCTAGACTAACAATCAAATACCAACTACAACTCCTAATACAACTCTAACACCTAAAACTTATAAAATAAGACTAATTAAGGAAATTAAACATTAAGAACACATCAAATTTCGTGGGTAAACCTAGGAAGAACAAGAAGAAGGCTAGAAGATCAGAAAACTAAAAGACAATTAGTAGATCAACATGGCAGTAAATCTTTTAGCTATAAGGTGAGTTTTCCTTTAGATCTTGCGTATTTACTTCTCATCCAATGTCATATCATGGGGAATTCCATTCTCTTTTGCATGTATAATCCTTCCCCATGATCATACTATTAAAACCCAGAAATATTGCATGATATTAATAACATATGTATCACATGTCAAAGCTAAACCATTAATTAAACCAAGAACTCAGAAATTTAAAAGTACGGTTAATATCTGAAGTTATGTAACTAATCACTTGACCAACTAACCATGCACGAAGCCCTAGGATGTTTAGATGAATCACCCTGTGAAATATCATGGCTTAAATCAATTTCCCCTGAACCGACCGACAGCCTAACCAGTGTACCGGTTAGCCTGTCATGTGATAAAAACCCTTGATTTGGGCAGGCAAGCCACTGCCTAGCCTGCCGGTGCCTATCGGTGTCGGTGTCTAGCTGGTAGGGCTACACGACCCTACTGGTGTACCAAAAACCTACCAGGAACCTACCAGATACACCCTTTTACTAAAACAAACCACCTAGTCCAACCGGTGTACCGGCACCTTGCCGGGTGAACCCTTCCTTCACCTTGCATCACAACTTGGCCTACCGGTGTACCGGCCAACCTGCCGGTTGGCCACAGTGAACACAATTTGACAATTAAAGACCCTTTAGACCTCACATTGACAATCTAATCTATTTTTAGACTTCTTATACCTTATTATTGATCCTCTAAACCCTCCACATAGTATGAAATTCCTATAAAACTAAATAAATTGAATTATCTATGTGTTGGTATGATTACTGAACTTTATGAATTGACATGAGACCTTATGTATGATTGATTAATGAACTATATTGAGACTCTTGCTTATGTAAACATCTTAATTCCATAAGAATTATTTTATTTAACTATATTATGTATAATCCCATCATCATATCAGTTGTGCTTCAGACCATATATATATATATATATATATTAAAGTATATAGTACGTGATTATTTAGTTGATTAATATCATGAGATTGTGCTCATGTCCATGCTAATTTGAATATATGTGCTATGTCATCATTATATGTGAATTGCATTAATAAACTGTAACAACCTGAATAATAATAAAACTATAACTTAAAAAAACTTTAAGGGTAAAATAATAATTTGATAGATTAATGATTTAATCTCATTACTAATCTAGAATTTAAAACTCATAGATCCTTAATCTTATAAAATGTTTTAAGAACACTTAAGTCAACTAAAACAAATGAAGTTAACCAGATAGACATAGGAAACAACACGGGTCAGATAACCAGATTTAACAAATAAATAGAAGAAAAAATTAATTAGTAAGATAATAATTAGTTTTAACGACTTGGCATACCCATTTGCTATCCTTAGACGTGATCACTCAACCAGAAGTTAATTAGGAGATTAATCAGAAATTATAGAGATAGAAACCCGATTCTTCCCTCCAGGCTAACGTAAATTACAAGTTCGCCCTTAAATTATATATATATAGAACACTTAGCTTCTACAACATTACTTTCTCCCATCGCTTTCTCTCTAGAGCATTTGAGAAGATGAAGAACAAGGTTGAAGGAAACCTCAAACTCCTGGATGCGCAACGGATCGACTCGTACTCGACTCGGCATAGTGGAGCAATTCCGAATGTGGCCCGACCACCCCAAGTTGGGTATCTCCTCAATTCTTGTGTTGTTAATTCATATTTGCAATATTGTGGCAATGGGGAAAACTTTGGGTGATTGTATTCTTCTCCCCCATGAGTTTTGTCTTTGATGTTGTGATTTTCGGGATAATATCCCCTATTATTGAGAACATCCCTAGTGGGCGACCATATGAGAGCCGACTCGCTAAAACCTAGAGTCTAGGTCTTGGATTATGAAGAGATGTACAAATGCCCTTATAGGATGTTTCCTTCACCTTGGAAACCCCTATTGTAGCCTCCTTTAAGGATTGGCTAGTTCGGAGTGAAATCCCTCCCAAACACACTTCGGATTTGCCCAACCCCGAGCTTCGGCGACCTACTCGGCTCGCAGAAGAGTACACTGAGCATCTTAATAGCTCAACTTTGAGTTCTGGCGACCATCTTTGGTTCTCCAGAATCCCCTCGGTGACCACCTCGGTTCGCCGAGATAGTCAGCTGAATGATAGAGGACCCTTTCAGCTCACTGGATAGGCCGCCAAACCATTTTCGGTGCGCCGAGAACCCCACCATGACCGACTCAGTTTACCTAGAACCTCGCCGAACCTCCCTCAGTTCACCAAGTAGCTTGCCGATACCCATTTTTAATCTTTTGTCTGAGTTTGACCTTGGACAATTACGATACCCTTATCCAAGTGTTCTAACACACTTTTGGAGATTTTGGATTGACCAACCAATGTGACCTATCACCCTTGAGTCTAGTTAGACTTGAGTTCGCCTAGTAATATGAGTTCCTCTAGAAACTCATGTAAACAGCCCCGAACCCATCCAATGGCTCCTTTCCTTGATTGTGCAAGTCTGGGCACAGACTTTGACTTCGCGAGTCTCCTCGTGAGGATTGACCCTTGTGCTTGAGTGTTTGGCATTTAATAGTGATATTCCATTATATTGATCTATGACCTGTGTGTCTCCTTACAAGTTGTGCACTCATTCTACTTTTCCTGCTTATATGGTATTCTTTTATGATTGGATGATTATGTATAATTAGAAGGTGACGGCATGTTTAAAATAGGTGTGCTTAGTATTATTTATCCTTTCCTTAGACTTGCTTCGTGGGTGTGCTACTCTAGGGTAGTTGCTCGTAAATTTGCCTAATTGTTTCCATTTTGTAACTTATGCTAGATAATCATATACTTATACTTAGTACACA
This sequence comes from Pachysandra terminalis, assembly GCA_031762675.1. NCBI lineage: Eukaryota > Viridiplantae > Streptophyta > Magnoliopsida > Buxales > Buxaceae > Pachysandra > Pachysandra terminalis. The sequence continues at coordinate 12,558 of JAUPMG010287160.1, read as the reverse complement.
CCTTGTGCACTTTTGTGCCTTGAAGAGTAGAATCATGGGATTGTGCCCATATGCTTGATGATTTGAATATATGTCTATGATGCATTGTGTGTTGCATTAATCTAAAGGAAGTGAATATGATGAGTTGCATATAGACCTTCCGACTGCGATAGCCTAGTCTACTACCCCATATGATACCCTGGGTTTAGACTAACACATGAGATATTGACTTGCTAACCGTGATTGTCCTACGAGAGGACCCTATTGTTTCATCCAAGCTGAGAGAGAAACTAACACAGAGTAGGCCTCAACAGTCTTGAGATGTGTTGGTTACCTAAGGATCCGCACGTTGGTGTAAACTTGGAAGATGGTGAACTATCCCAAGGATTCGCACGGGGTTCAAGTCTTGGCCGACGGCCCATGATCAAAAATAAGGTGGGGCGATTGTGACTCCTAGGTTGAAAGTCCTTAAAACTATTTTGTACACATAGAACAATCATATCCCTTCGACCGTTACGACGGGGGATGATTTCAAGTTATTGGAACATCCTAGGGCGAATTCAGGTTACTGGGACACCCTGGATAGAGATTGAGATCACGTTGGAGCTTACTATATATCACTTTGCCATACAGCGCTGCATTTTCATTTGCATTGCATATCTTTGTTGATATTAGTGTGAGTACCTCGTGTATGAAACACTTGGACTGATTTCCATATAGATTTAGGCATGTAGATATTTATGATGTGGACCCTGAATCGAATACCTTATGAGGTTGGGAGAAAACAGAACTTTGTGTCAACGCTGTTGAATTACACTGGTTCACCTTATGCACAGATGCATATTAAATCACACCAGAGATATTTTCATATCAGTTATTTATATTGTTGGTTTTCTCATAATGTTGGGGTATAAGTAACACCTGGCATTGAGGGATTACTCATTCTGGTTTCCAGCTTATGTCTGTTGATTTTACTTCTCAGGTCTTGGAGCTTGGTCACACATAAAGAGCCCGGGTTTGAGTATAGTTAACCTGAGATCTAGTTGTAGAATTGTAATAGAGTTAGATTCTCTTTTATTAATCTTGTAATAGATTAGTACTTTTATTTCAGTTACTTATATCTTACTAGAACATGTTATTTGCTTCCACTTAAGTTTTGACCATTGTTATCAACTCCCATAGAAATATGGGGTGAAGGTTACGAATAAATCAAAAATCTCAGAAATTGGGATTTTCTGGTTGGTTGGTGACAAAAGTGGTATCAAAGCTTAAGTTCTTCTAAGATTTAAGTAGCTATGTTAGGATTTTCATAGGCCTTCAGGTTAGGACTTTGTTAGTTGACCGTAACTCTAAAACTTGTAGGGGTAAGGGGATTAAGTATGTATAGGATGTGATATTGTGAGGAGTGATGTTTGTTGTATGTGTGTCCTAATTAACGACTCCGGATGGATAATTGGGGACAGGAAGTACAACTGTTTCTGAGAATCATAAGGTAGAAGCTACTAGGATAAAGTCTCTGTTAAGTATATTTGATTGTCTCATTATTAAAGGATGTGATGATCAAAGACTTATGTTTTGTTGATTGAATTTATTTAAAGTACTTTGAACTCTAATACTAACTAATTTTCATATTTTAAGGTCAATGTAGTTGCAAATGCACTGGACTGAGAAATTTGGAAATTAGGTAGGAATTGGAATTATAATTAATAAGAAGATTAATAATGTATAATTATTTAATTCTCACCTAATTATGACGTTGCACGGTATCTTAGACGTTTAAATTTAATTTTTAGGGGTACAAAGTTTGTGAAGGCATTATTCCTGCTAGATCTGGACTGCGACCCATAGTTTCTAAACTAAATTTTTTATTTTTATTTTGGAATGATTTAGTGTGATGATTTGATTTCAAATGATTTATTCATAATTTGAATTTTTTAAATTTTATTTTTTTCTCTTTATTTTGCCTTCGGCAACCTCTTCTGTTCGCCGAAAGTCGCGACGAAGCGCAAACCAGACCTTTTAAGTGATTTTTGGGCCTCTCCTTTTATTCATTCTCCTCTATTCCTCTTTGTCCCCCTTCTCTAACATTCTCAAGCACATTCCTTTGGCTCTCCACTCTCTCACAACTCATCATCCAGATTTCCCTTTTTCCTTTCTTCTAAACCTTAAACCCTCCGAACCATAGACAAATCTCAACTACATTCTTCAAACCCTAGAATCATTATGCCAAAAACTAAGAACAGCCAAAAATCATCCAAGAAATCCAAAACCTATAGGGCATCATCATCCCTTAGACCACCTTCACCAGAACCAGAGATAGAAGAACCCATCGACTCTTCATCCGATTCCGAACCCAGTGATTATGCCCACAAGAACCTTATCATCGAGAGGCCCACCATTGATTCCCATATGGACTCATATGGCAATGCCACCTTCCTCTGTGCCACTGATTTGGAACCTATCATGCAGTGGGGTGGTGAAGCCTACGAATCCACTGGCCAAATCATGTACGACCTCATAACAGTGACCGACCCAGAAACCCTCAACATTACCTTCGCCTTCCGCGGGAGAGAATACATCCTCGGCCTTCGACTCTTCTCCCATCTCATGGACGTACCCGTCTTCGATGCCTTGCACTTCATCCGAGAGTTGAGATCTTCAGATCGACCGGCTGTGACCCTGGTTCTCTGTGGCCAAGATGCCTCAAGGAACACCGATGGTTCCCTCTCCACCACCAAACTCATTGCCTCTTACCGTATCATCCATTCGATCTTCCTGAAGAGCGTCTACCCTCGCAACGGCAATACCAACAAGCTCACGCCCTTCGTGGCTAAGATTTTCTACCGGGTTGCTATGGGACAGAGGATCTACCTTTCGTCTCTCATCATCAGACATATCATCCGATATGTTCGTAGTAACTATAAGGCGATCTGCCTTTTCTCTGTCTCTTGGCTGCCGCAGCTAGGCACTGGGATCTCAGACTACCTTGCCCTGAGCGCAAGAAGACCACCAGAACATTCAACGTCCCCAACCTCTCCTTGACGGGTCTTCCTCGTTACGCACAGCAACCCATTCCGCAACCTGGCCAGCTCGTGCTCCTCGTACAGCCCGAAGAAGTCGTTCAGCCGCAGTAGCCTGCTCCACCTACTCATGCATCATCTTCAGCCATTCCTGAACCTGTGCCCACTTTGGGGCGCATGTACTCTCGAAGGGATGTGAAACTCGAGGCTCGTCAGGCAGGGCTTAAGGCAACACACTCCCGTCACCATAGGGACGTTGTTTCTGAGTTCAGGAAGAGAAGGAAGCTAACATCGAAGCTTATGAAGCTTCTTCAAAGCGTGTTAGGCTGCAGCTCCTCGAGTGGCGCATACCTCCTACCTTTCAGCGACCGCCTTCTCCTTCCCCTAAGGCCACCGTTTAAATGTTTTACTCATTTTAGTTGTAGCATTTCATTTTTTTCTTGCTTTCGAGTTTTCCTTTCACTGTGTATTTGAATTTTAGTTTAAGTTTGTCTTGAGTGTTTATTGGACAGCTACACCAATCCTCCCTTTTAATGTAATGGTTTGATGTATTTCTCTAAGTATGGTTTGTTTCGTGAAATATATATATTCTTTGTTACCAAATCCTTTGTGCAATCATTTTAATTCTCTCCCTTAGGACTCCTTAGATTAATTTCGGGGACGAAATTCTTTTAAGGAGGATAGGATGTAAAAACCTGAATAATCCTAAACTATAACTTAAAAAAACTTAAGGGTAAAATACTAATTTGATAGATTAATGATCTAATCTCATTACTAATCCAGAATTTAAAACTCATAGATCCTTAATCTTATAAAATGTTTTAAAAACACTTAAGTCAACTAAAACTAATTAAGTTTACCAGATAGACTTAGGAAACAACACGGGTCAGATAACCAGATTTAACTGATAAATAAAAGATAAAATTAATTACTAAGATAATGATTAGTTTTAACGAATTGGTATACCCATCTGCTATCCTTGGACGTGATCACTCAACCAGAAGTTAATTAGGAGATTAATCAAAAATTATAGAGCTAGAAACCCGGTTATGCCCTCCTAGCTAACTAAAATTACAAGTTTACCCTTAACTTATATATATATATATATACACATATATAGAAGACTTAGGTTCTACAACATTACTTTCTCCCATCTCTTTCTCTCGAAGCATTTGAGAAAATGAAGAACAAGGTTGAAGGAAACCTCAAACTCCCGGATGCGCAGCAGATCGACTCGTACTCGACTCAGCATAGTGGAGCAATTCCGGATGTGACCCGACCACCCCAAGTTGAGTATCTCCTCAATTCCTGTGTTGTTTATTCATATTTGCAATATTGTGGCAATGGGGGAAACCTTGGGTGATTGTATTCTTCTCCCCCATGAGTTTTGTCTTCGATGTTGTGATTTTCGGGATCATATCCCCAATTATTGAGAACATCCCTAGTGGGCGACCATACGAGAGCCGACTCGCTAGAACCTAGAGTCTAGGTCTTGGATTATGAAGAGATGTACAAATGCCCTTATAGGATGTTTCCTTCACCTTGGAAACCCCTATTGTAGCCTTCTTTAAGGATTGGCTGGTTCGGAGTGAAATCTCGCCCAAACACACTTCGGATTTGCCCAACCCCGAGCTTCGGCAACCTCCTCGGCTCGCCGAAGAGTACACCGAGCATTTTAGTAGCTCAACTTTGAGTTTCGGCGACCTTCTTCGGTTCTCCAAAAGCCCCTCGGCGACCACCTTGGTTCGCCGAGACAGTCCACTGAATGAAAGAGGACCCTTTCAGCTCACTGGATAGGCCGCCGAACCATTTTCGGTGCGCCGAGAACCCCACCATGACCGACTCAGTTTACCTAGAACCTCGCCGAACCTCCCTCAGTTCACCAAGTAGCTTGCCGAGACCCATTTTTAATCTTTTGTCTGAGTTAGACCTTGGACAATTGTGATACCCTTATCCAAGTGTTCTGACACACTTTTGGAGATTTTGGATTGACCAACCAATGTGACCTATCACCCTTGAGTCTAGTTGGACTTGAGTAGGCCTAGTAGTCTGAGTTCCCCTAGAAACTCATGTAAACAGCGCCGAACCCATCCGATGGCTCCTTTCCTTAACTATTCAAGTCTGGCCACAGTCTTTGACTTCGCGAGTCTCCTCGTGAGGATTAACCCTTGTGCCTGAGTGTTTGGAATTTAATAGTGATATTCCATTTTATTGATCTATGACCTGTGTGTTTCCTTACAAGTTGGGCACTCATCCTGCTTTTCCTGTTTATATGGTATTCTTTTATGATTGGATGATTATGTATAATTAGAGGGTGACGGCGTGCTTAAAACAGGTGTGCTTAGTATTATTTATCCTTTCTTTAGACTTGCTTCGTGGGCGTGCTACTCTTGGGTAGTTGCTCGTAACTTTTCCTATTTGTTTCCATTTTGTAACTTATACTAGATAATCATATACTTATACTTAGTACGCTCCTTATGCACTTTTGTGCCATGAAGAGCAGAATCATGGGATTGTGCCCATATGCTTGATGATTTGAATATATCTCTGTGATGCATTGTGTGTTGCATTAATCTAAAAGAAGTGAATACGATGAATTGCATGTAGACCTTCCGGCTGCGATAGCCTAGTCTACTACCCCATGTGATACCCTGGGTTTTGACTAACACATGAGATATTGACTTGCTAACCGTGATTGTCCTATGAGAGGAGCCTATTGTTTCATCCAAGCTGAGAAAGAAACCCACATAGGTTTGGCCTATACAATCTTGAGATGTGTTGGTTACCCAAGGATCCGTACACTGGTGTAAACTTAGAAGATGGTAAACTATCCCAAGGATCCGGACGTTGATGTAAGCTTAGGAGACAGTGAGACCATAGTACCCTTCTATTGGATTGTGAATATTTATGACTCCTTGAGGGATCCGCACGTGGTTTCAAGTCTTGGCCGACGGCCCGTGATCGAAAATAAGGTGGGGCGATTGTGACTCCTAGGTTGAAAGCCCTCAGAAACTATGTTGTACACATAGAATAATCCTATCCCTTCGACTGTTACGACGGGGGATGATTTCAAGTTGCGGGAACATCCTTGGGTGAATTCAGGTTACTGGGACATCCTGGATAGAGATTGAGATCACGTTGGACCTTACTATATTTCACTTTGCCATACAACGCTACATTTTCATTTGCATTGCATATCGTTGTTGATATTAGTGTGGTTGCCTCCTGTATGAAATGCTTGGCCTGATTTCCATATAGATTTAGGCATGCAGATATTTATGATGTGGACCCTTGTGAGGTTGGGAGACAATAGCACTTTGTGTGAACGCTATTGAATTACACTTGTTCACCTTATGCACAAATGCATATTGGATCACACCAGAGATATTTTCATATCAGTTATTTATATTGTTAGTTTTCCCATAATTTTGGGGTATTGGTAACACCTGGCATTGAGGGATTACTCATTCTGGCTTCCAACTTATGTCTATTGATTTTGTTTTTCAGGTCTTGGAGTTTGGTCACACAGAGAGAGCCTAGGTTTGGGTATAGTTAACCTGAGATCTAGTTGTAGAATTGTAATAGAGTTAGATTCTCTTTTATTAATCTTGTAATAGATTAGTTCTTTTATTTCAGTTACTTATATCTTACTAGAACATGTTATTTGCTTCTGCTTAAGTTTTGACCATTGTTATCCACTCCCATTGAAATATGGGGTGAAGGTTACTAGTAAATTAGAAATCTCAGAAATTGGGATTTTACGGTTGGTTCATGACAAAAGTGGTATCAGTGCTTAAGTTCTTCTAAGATTTAAGTAGCTATGTTAGGATTTTCATAGGACTTCAAGTTAGGACTTTGTTTGTTGATTGTAAGTCTAGAACTTGTAGGGGTAAGGGGATTAAATATGTATAGGATGTGATATTGTGAGGATTGAGATTTGTTGTATGTGCGTCCTAATTAACAACTCCGGATGGATAATTGGGGACAGGAAGTACAACTGTTTCTGAGAATCCTAAGGTAGAAGATACTAAGATGAAGTCTATGTTAAGTATACTGGGTTGTCACATTATTAAAGGATGTGATGATCAAAGACTTATGTTTTGTTGATTGAATTTATTTAAAGTACTTAAAACTCTAATACTAACTAATTTTCAGATTTTAAGGTCAATGTAGTTGCAAATGGATTGGATATGTGAAATTTGGGAATTAGGTTGGAATTGGAATTATATTTAATAAGAAGAATAATAATGTATAATTATTTAATTCTCACCTAATTATGACGATGTATGGTAGCTTAGTCGTTTAAATTTAATTCTTGGGGGTACAAAGTCTGTGAAGGCATTATTCATGCCCGATCTGGACCGCGACCCATACTTTCTAAACTAAATCTTTTATTTTTATTTTGAATAACTTAGTGTAATGATTTGATTTCAAATGATTTATTTATAATTTGAATTTTTAAAATTTTATTTTTTCTCTTTATTTTGGATTCATTGACCTCTTCGGTTCACCAAAAGTCACGATGAGGCGCAAACCAGACCTTTTAAGTGATTTTCTGGCCTCTCCTTTTATTCATTCTCCTCTATTCCTCTTTGCTCCCTTCTCTAACCTTCTCAAGGTCATTCCTCTGGCTCTCCACTCTCTCATAACTCATCATCAAGATTTCCCTTTTTTCCTTTCTTCTAAACCTTAAACCCTCCAAATCATAGACAAATCTCAACTACATTCTTCAAACCTTAGAATCATTATGCCAAAAACTAAGAACACCCAAAAATCATCAAAGAAATCAAAAACCTCTAGGGCAACATCATCCCGTAGACCACCTTCACCCGAACCGGAGATAGATGAACCCATCGACTCTTCATCTGCTTCCGAACCCAGTGATTCTACTCACAAGAACCTTATCATCGAGAGGCCCACCATTGATTCCCATGTGGATTCATATGACATTGCCACCTTCCTCCATGCCATTGATTTGGAACCTATCATGCAGTGGGGTGGTGAAGCCTACGAATCCACTACCCAAATCATGTACGACCTCATAACTGTGACGAACCCAGAAACCTTAGCATTACCTTCGCCTTCCATGGGAGAGATTACATCCTCGACCTTCGACTTGTCTCCCATCTCATGGACGTACCCGTCTTCGATGCCTTCGCTTCATCCCTGAGTTAAGTTCTTCAGATCGACCGGCTGTGACCCTGGTTCTCTGTGGCCAAGATGCCTCATGGAACACTGATTGTTCCCTCACCGCCACCAAACACATTGCCTCTTATCGTATCATCCATTCGATCTTCCTGAAGAGCGTCTACTCTCGCACTGGCAACACCAGCGAGCTCACGCCCTTTATGGCTCAGATTGTCTACCGGGTGGCTATGGGACAGAGGATTTTCCTTCCATCTCTCATCATCGGACATATCATCCGATATGTTCGTAGTAACCATAAAGGCGATCTGCCTTTTCCTTGTCTCTTGGGTGCCGCAGCTAGGCACTGGGATCTCAGACTACCTCGCCCTGAGCGCAGTAAGACCACCAGACCATTCAACGTCACCAACCTCTCATTGATGGGTCTTCCTTGTTATGCGCAGCAACCCATTCCGCAACCTGGCCAGCCCGTGCTCCTCGCACAATCCAAAGAACCTGTTCAGCCACAGCAGCCAGCTCCACCTGCTCATGCATCATCTTCAGCCACTCCTGAACTGGTGCCCACTTTGGGGCACATGTACTCTCGGATGGATGTGAAACTCGAGGCTCGTCTAGCAGCGCTTGAGCGAACACACTCCCGTCACCATAGGGAGGTTGTTTCTGAATTCAAGAAGTGTAGGAAGCTAACATCGAAGCTTATGAAGCTTCTTCAGAGTATGTTAGGTTGCAGCTCCTTAAGTAGAGCCATACATCCTACCTTTCAGCGGCCGCCTTCTCCTCCCCATGAGGCCACCGTTTAGATGTCTTACTCATTTCAGTTGTAGCATTTCATTTTTTTTCTTGCTTTCGAGTTTTCCTTCCACTGTGTATGTGAATTTTAGTTTAATTTTGTCTTGAGTGTTTATTGGACAGCTATGCCAGTCCTCCCTTTTAATGTAATGGTTTGATGTATTTCTCTTAGTGTGGTTTGTTTCGTGAAATATAAATATTTTGTGTTACCAAATTCTTTGTGCCATCATTTTAATTCTCGCCCTTAGGACTCCTTAGATTAATTTCAGGGATGAAATTCTTTTGAGGGTAGGATATAACAACCTGAATAATCCTAAAACTATAACTTAAAAAAACTTAATGGTAAAATAATAATTTGATAGATTAATGATTTATTCTCATTACTAATTCAGAATTTAAAACTCATAGATCCTTAATCTTATAAAATGTTTTAAGAACACTTAAGTCAACTAAAACTGATCAAGTTAACCAGTAGACTTAGGAAACAACACGGGTCAGCTAACCAGATTTAACTGATAAATAGAAGATAAAATTAATTAGTAAGATAATAATTAGTTTTAATGACTTGGTATACCCATCTGCTATCCTTAAACGTGATCACTCAACCAGAGGTTAATTTGGAGTTTAATCGGAAATTATAGAGCTAGAAACCTGGTTTTGCCCTCCTGGCTAGCTTAAATTACAAGTTCGCCCTTAACTTATATATATAGAACACTTAGGTTCTACAGCATTACTTTCTCCCCTCTCTTTCTCTCTGGAGCATTTGAGAAGATGAAGAACAAGGTTGAAGGAAACCTCAAACTCCCGAATGCGCAGCGGATCGACTCGGTCTCAACCTGGCATAGTGGAGCAATTCCGAATGCGACCAGACCACCCCAAGTTGAGTGTCTCCTCACTTCTTGTGTTGTTTATTCATATTTGCAATATTCGGAGAATGGGGAAAACCTTGGGTGATTGTATTCTTTTCCCCCATGAGTTTGATCTTTGATGTTGTGATTTTCGGGATAATATCCCCTATTATTAAGAACATCTCTAATGGGCGACCCTACGAGTGCCAACTCGCTAGAACCAAGAGTCTAGGTCTTGGATTCTGACGAGATTTTCAAGTGCCCTTATAAGATGTTTCCTTGACCTTGGAAACCCCTTTTGTAGCCTTCTTTAAGGATTGACTAGTTCGGAGTGAAATCTCGCCCAGAAACACACCGGATTTGCCCAACCTTGAGCTTCGGCAACCTCCTTGGCTCGCCGAAGAGTACACCGAGCATCTTAGTAGCTCAACTTTGAGTTTCGGCGACCTTCTTCGGTTCTCCGAAATCCTCTCAGCGACCATCACTGCTCGCCAAGATAGTCCGCCGAATGATAGAGGACCCTTTTAGCTCATCGCCGAACCATTTTCGGTGTGCCGAGAACCCCGTCGAGACCGTCTCGGTTTACCTAGAGCCTCGCCGAACCTTCCTCAGTTCGTTGAGTAGCTCATCGAGACCCATTTTTTATCTTTTGTTTGAGTTTGACCTTGGACAATTGTGATACCCTTATCCAAGTGTTCTAACACACTTTTGGAGATTTTGGATCTACCAACCAATGTGACCTATCATCCTTGAGTCTAGTCAGATTTGAGTTGGCCTAGTAGTATGAGTTCCTCTGGAAACTCATGTAAACAGCCCCGAACCCATCCGATGGTTCCTTTCCTTGACTATGCAAGTCTAGGCACAAGCTTTGACTTCGCAAGTCTTCTCGTGAGGATTGACTCTTGTGCTTGAGTGTTTGGAATTTAATAGTGATATTCCATTATATTGATCTATGACCTATGTGTTTCCTTACAAGTTGTGCACTCATCCTACTTTTCCTGTTTATATGGTATTCTTTTATGATTGGATGATTAAGTATAATTAGAGGGTGACGGGCGTGTTTAAAATAGGTGTGCTTAGTATTATTTATCCTTTCCTTAGGCTTGCTTTATGGGTGTACTACTCTAGGGTAGTTGCTTGTAATGACCTAAACGTTTAAATTTATTTCCTCCTTATTTAATTTATCTACTTGAAAATTCTAATTGGATGTGTTTATATGGTTTGTGTATTTATTTAATACTAAGGGTGTTTTTGTAATTAAACATTATAGCTAGAGGCCTTAGTATAATTATTGTGACTTTTGAGGTTAAACTTGTAAAGTGGTTTTTCCCCAACCATTCAAACGCACGAACCGTACGTTGAATTGGTCCTGCGTTCGTGGCTGATACATGAAGGAGAGATGGGAGAGAAGTTGGGAGCTAACTCCTTATATCTCTAACCCCTCCATCCATTGAAACACAAGAGCTTGTGTTTGTGAGAGAGGTAGAATCTGTGAGAGAAGAAACTGAGAGAAGAGACTAGAGTTGAGAGAATTTATCAATCTGAAACTTTGTTTCAGAGAAAGGAGAAAGAAGAAGGAGAAGGTAGCTTTGAAGGGAATTTTCCAGAAGTTCCGCAGAGCTAATCACAAACACTAGGAAGAACATGTAAGTAGATTATTCTGTATAGTTCTTATGTTTATACATGATTGTTCATTTTAAATTAAGAGAAAAATCACATGTTATCCATGAAGTAACATCTAGCATTGTTAGCATGATCGGCTATTTGATTGGTACAGCTAATAACTTAAGAGAGCATGATGAATTCTATGTTAAATTCATGTGTAATTAAATCGTATTTATGTATGATGTTTGACCAGCCATGAGTGACCCAGAAATTATGTATATTAATCATCGGTAAGTGTGTCGGTACACCGACAGGCCTACCAATGGTGTTAAAGTATAAATATCGAGCTCGTCGGTAGGCATCGGTGCACCGACCGCTCCATCGACAGAGTACTTCTGACATGTGTCGGTATGCGTCAGTACAGCTATCAGCCTATCGATAGGGACCTATGTATTATGGAATTGAGTTGGTCAATAGACGTCGGTACACTGACGGGCCTACCGACAGTATATATCAGAGTTAGGAATTGAGTTGATCAATAGGCGTCAGTACACCGACAGGCCTACCGATGGAATTGTTTGGACAGGACTACTGCTCTTAGGAGAGTTTAAGGGTTTGGATGTCAGTATTGGTTCGGGCTTAATTGTGCGAATGACACATGCTAACCTACTGAACACACTCCTTAGATGAGTCTCCAGTTTGGAAAACATTTGTGGAAATCCTATTATTGACCTTTGATTATATGTCATTATGACTTGATGATGGAATCCAACGGATTATCAACGTGTATGGGTGCGTGGATATTTTCCGAGGGAGATTATCATTCGTGTCCTATGGAAATTGATGGATGCATACTATGTTAATGTGAGGTGTCAAGTGTGCCCGGGAGGTGAAAATAAGAGGTTGTCTATACCTGTAGGCTGAAAGGTCTACAAAATAAGTATGGAAATCATAGTTGATTCCTTAGGTCAACGCTGGACCTTGAGTATTGTACACTCTAAAGTTAGCTAATGGTGGCCTCCGTACCATGGGTTAGCACCCAGAACGAAGAGAGGGACTGCCTGTTGTTCTTGGTGACTACGATCCCAAAACCTTATGAGTTACTGAAGCTGCAATGAGGGACACTTAACATTACACATAAATATAGACATTTTCATACTGCATTGTATTCT